>JAAGKR010003639.1:0-34079 GCA_011419295.1 Clarias macrocephalus
TTAGATTTAATATTATCCTTCGGATTAAGTATAGGAAATATAACCACAATTCCACAGTCTGAAGTTATCTCAGATCACTATCTTGTCTCGATTAAAGCGTGTCATAGTAATAATGTACACACAGCACCGCGCTACCGCCTTAAACGTACATTTACATCAAATACCGCACAGAGCTTTATGATAACTCTAATCTTCCAGAGTTATCAACTTTGATCGGATCTCCTTCTGACTTCACAGAACTCGAACAGGCGAATGAATATCTAGAGTCAGCACTTTGTTATAGCTTAGATAATGTAGCTCCAGTTAAAAGGAAAATGATTAGAGATAAGAAACTCGCTCCTTGGTATAATGACCACACACATGCTTTAAAACAAACCGCTCGTAAATTCGAACGTAAATGGCGCCAAACTAAATTGTTAGTATTCAAAATAGCTTGGAAGGAGAAGCATCCTGAACTATAGAAAAGCTCTCAGTGATGCTGGATCAACGTATCTCTCCACTCTTATAGAAAATAACAAAAACAACCCAAGATTTCTATTTAATACCGGAGCTAAATTAACTAAAAACAAGACCACTGCAGAAATCTCCACAACAACATCATGCAGTAGTGAGGATTTCATGAACTTTTTAAATAACAAAATCATAAGTATTAGGCAAAAAATTCAGGCTTTGAAACCAGACAATTTAAATAATTCAGATGATCCAACCACATCACATCAGAACTTAGAACATTTTACTCCCCTTGAAGCGAGGGAATTAATTTCACTCATCTCTTCTTCAAAATCGTCAACCTGTATATCAGATCCTATACCGACACATTTTCTCAAACAGACAGTACCAGCAATAATAGAACCCTTGTTGAAAGTAATTAACTGTTCACTCAGTAGTGGGTATGTTCCCAAATCCTTTAAATTAGCCGTTATTAAACCGCTAATCAAGAAACCTGACCTTGACCCCTGTCTGCTTTCTAATTACAGGCCGATATCAAACCTTCCCTTTATCTCCAAGATTCTGGAAGAGGTAGTATCACAGCAGCTATGTTCACATCTTCATAGAAACAGCATTAATGAACTGTATCAGTCAGGATTTAGGCCTCATCACAGCACAGAGACAGCACTCGTTAAAGTAGTAAACGACCTCCTATGGGCCTCTGATCAGGGTTGCGTCACTATACTTGTGTTACTGGACCTCAGTGCAGCTTTTGACACCATTGATCATAGTATTCTCCTTCACAGATTAGAAAAGGTAGTAGGAATTAAGGGAACTGCCCTCTTGTGGCAAAGGTCTGCTTCCTGTGGTCTGATGCTTTCCGTTCCATAGGGAATGAAATTCCATCCAAGCCTCGTGTACTTTCTACAGACAAAGATCTTTTTTGAGAACAACCATAAAAACCTGCTGGTGGAAAAAGTATGTGAATCCTCGAGTTAATGAGCTAATTGGAGTCAGATGTTATACCTGGAGTCTTGTTAAGAAAATGAGTTTGGTAGTGTGGACTAGAGCTACTTTGAATGATAAACACTCAAGCTTTTTGTATTTGCTCCACACAAGAAGAATATGCTTATGTGAGCCATGATCAAGAATTGTTGATTTACATGAAGCTGGAGAGTGTTACAAAGTGATTTACCAATCTAAATGGAGACACTTTGTGACGGTGTCTACCTGCCCAGGCAAAATGACCCGAAGAGGACAATGAAGCTTTATCAATGAGGTAAGAAAAAAAACAACGCAGAGTGATAGCTAAAGATTTTAAGGCATCATTGGCTAACTGGCTAATATCTGTTTATGAGTCTACATATGAATAAGGATGGTGTCCATTGCAGGACACCACAAAGAAAATTACTAAATCACTAAAAAGAATTGCTCAAGGCTAGAAGATTGCAAAAGAGCAAATCAACACTCGACAGCGGTATTGGCAAAATGTTTTGTGCACTGATGAAACTATTTGGAAAGAGCACACAGAACTACATCCAACATAAAAAGAGCACTGCATATCCTCATGAATACATAATCTCAACTGTAAAGTGTGTGGAGGAAACTTCATGGTTTGATATATAAATAATCCCCAGATTGCAGTTACATTCCATCCTTTATTTATGCTTGTTTGTGTGTTAAAGATCTTTAGATTAACATTAATGTTACTGTAAGAAAACTCAGTGGACAAGCTCAATAATGGGATAAGGGATACAGTGTAGATCTGAGACTGTGATTGAGAAGAATGTTACTTCAAAAGGTCCACATTCTTTTAACTGGTTTTTATTATTGCTGTAAAATAGAATATTTATTTCTGCAGTAAAAAAAATTCTATCAATTTTTGAAAAGCTTAAGTGGTGTCAGTAGGGTTGCTGTCACCCTGTGTTCTAGCTCACAATCTTTCTGGGTTTGCTTTCGTGTTTTCTGTTTTCATGCACAATGACATTTTTTGGTGAAGACTGGTGAAGAGTGGCCTCAAGATGTCCTTCTTTCTTGTTTGTTATTCTTGCAATGACTTTTTTTAACCAGTTGGTCTCATGCTCATCTATAGTGGAATTACCTTCAGTTTTATACAAATCATCTGCATCCTATGGTGAACTTTTTGGAATCACCACACTTTACGATATCAGAGCAAATATGATTTGACAAAAAAAAAAAATTATCTAATGACTGAACATTCTAGCTTACGGAAACATATCTAAATCAAATTAAATGTAATTATGTTAATTAATTGTGTATTCGTTTCAGAGGAAAGAGGGGGGAAAACCTTTGGCATCACCATGTTATTTGTATTTCTAAAACAAACATTTTCTGTTTGCATGAGTGAGTCTGACCAACATGTGACTGTGAGCTCGTTCATGAGTTAAGGGGTGTGCAGATAATTTAGAGTATGTATGCACAAAAAAATTGGAGAAGAGCATGCAAAATGTGTGTAAATATATTTTCTTTTTATTTGCTTGAAGGAATGAAATACAGACAGGTTTCTGCTACAAGATTAAAAATATTATTAGTATTATTGCTTCTTATATTAAACAGATGTATTGCTTCTTATATTATTCAGAAAATAGTTGTTGTCTTAGTGTTTAAAGCAAATTGTACTACCACTGGAAACAACAGTAACAGATTATTAGCACTTCAGCAAACCTGCAGCTTATTCAGGAGTCATATTTTAAACCATGCAGTGTGTTTGCGCACTTCGGAGGGAGCTTTGACTTTTTAATTATTTGTCTATTACTGAATTATATGGTGTATTACTGAATGTTATGGCAGGACATAAATGTAATGAGCAGGTATGAAATCAGTAACTCTACATTTTATCCATTTATATTTTCATAAGGGTTCACCTCCTTTCATTACTGTGAATCATAAATACGCAAGGCACTGATATAAGTATTATAAAGTGCACTTCAGCTCTGATCTCAAACCCCAGCTGCAATATTCATTTTGTCGTCTCTCATTTCTTTTTGCCTTTAACCTCAGAGATGATGTGCTCCGGCGCCGCCCTGGAGAACCATTCGTACCACGAGCCGTCATACAGGCTGACGTCCTGGTGTCCACACAGGTGCGCCGCGAGCACGATGTGGCACGCCGTGACCCCGGAACCGCACGAAACCCAGAAGGGCTTCTGAAGGTCCACGCTTGCACTTCGGAATATCTCAGTCAGCTTCTCGACCGGATGCTCCAGTCCAGAAGAATCCAAGAAACAAGTAAAGGGCATGTTGATGCTGCCGGGGATGTGACCAGGTTCTATGCCTGAGACAGACAAAGAGAGTGACAGAGGGGGGGTTACAGTTACTGTCTGCTGTTAAAATGTAGAATCTCATCTCATCTCATCTATTCCCATCCATCTATCAATCATCTGAAAATCTATATATTAGTTGAATATAAATCGATCACATGACCTACTTGTCTGTCTATCTATCTGTCTGTCTGTCTGTTCATCTGTGAATCTATCCATTTCTCTGTCTGCCTGTCATTCTGTTATTCTTTTAGTACAAAGCAGGAGAGGAACTACCAGACCCCTGACAACAAGCCCAGTGGAGAATGGACAGTTTCCAGATACCTCTGTGTTCACATCACGCAGGACCTGTCATGGTCATGTCACATCAACACTGTGGTGTTTAGGAACTTTTACTCCTGCACCATGGAGAGCATCCTGACGAGAAACATCACAACCTGGATTGGAAACAGCACCATGCAGGACAGACGAGCTCTACAGAGGGTGGTGCAATCAGCTGAGCGTATCATCCACACCAAGCTCCCTGACCTGCGGTGGTGCTGGACCAACGCCAGGAAGATCGTGAAGGATCTCAGCCACAATGGACTTTTCTCATTGTTGAAGTCAGGAAAGCGCTTCTGCTCCCTGAAGGCCAACACAGGAAGACTGAGAAGGAGCTTTTTTTCATAGGCTATATGGATTCTCAATCACAACACCACATGCATAGGACTAAACCCTTTAATCTGCTTTTTCATACAATAACAAACTCACACATTAAACATTAACACACATTTGCATACCATGGAACTTTGAACTTGCACATTATTCTGCATATTGTCTTGCTCATGACTGGACATGGTTTCTATCTCTCAATTCCATTTAAATTCTATTTTATTATTTGCACGAAATATAATTTTTTTTACAGCTAAAAGTTTGATGTTTGTCTATATTTTAAAAAATCTGATTGCATAATAATATATTCTTTTTTAAAGAGTATCATTTTTGTTATTTTAAAATTTTTGCTCATTAGCGGTTGTGTAAACGATTCACGTTATGTCATACTGTGTATGAGACAAATACAATTTTAATCTGCCTGTCTATTTGTCTAACTATCTATGTCTGCTTGTCTGCCTAACTATCAATCTATCTATCTATATATCTGTCTAACCATCTATCTATCTATCCAGTGCGGCTGAATTACAACAATTCTGCAAAGAAGAGTGGGCCATAATTCCTCCATATAGCTGTAACACACACTGCAAGTTTGATTGCAGTTGTTGCTGCTAAGGGTGGTCAACTTATTAGATTTAGCGGTCAAACACTTTGGATTTTCTTTCCCAAAATAATAATAACTTTTATTTATAAACTGCATGATGTGTTTACTTTTGTTATATTTTACTAATATTTAAATTTGTTTTATGATCTGAAACATTAAAGTGTGACAAACATGCAAAAAAATAAGAAATCAGTAAGGGGGCAAACACTTTTTCACACCACTGTATCTATTTGTCTATGTCTGTCTGTCTAACTATCTATATGTCTGTCTGTCGACCCATCTATATATGTATGTCTGTCTGACGATCCATATGTGCCTGTCTACAAATCTATTTGTCTGTCTGTCTTGTCTAACCATCCGTGTCTGTCTGTCTGAATACAAATCTACAGTATATGTCCGTCTGTCTATCCATCTATAAATCTGTCTGTCTACCCATCTATATATGTTCAATTCAATTCAATTTTATTTTATAGCACTTGTTCATTTGAACATTTGATATGTTCATTGTCTCAAAGCAAATTTTTAAAGAAAACTTATGGAGTTGTGCATGTGTGAGAAAAATGTGTCTAGATAATAATGAGATGAATGAGTGAATGATCTATATATGTCTGTCTGTCTACCCATCTATATGTCTGTCTGTCTACCCATCTATATGTCTGTCTGTCTACCCATCTATATGTCTGTCTGTCTACCCATCTATATGTCTGTCTGTCTACCCATCTATATGTCTGTCTGTCTACCCATCTATATGTCTGTCTGTCTACCCTTCTATATGTCTGTCTGTCTACCCATCTATATGTCTGTCTGTCTACCCATCTATCTGTATTACCATTTATCTCTCTCTCTTTTTTACAGAATCGAGCACGCGACGCTACAGTATTGAACACAATAATATTTACTTTCTCGCGGTTCGGGCTCGAGCCCCCGGAAGCGCCCCTCCATTCGCGCGTCCACTAGCTGATACTTCCGGTCGGTCAGGTTCCTCAGCACGTCCTCGTAGGTCTTTACCCAGGCGGGGTTCTGCTCGGTCCTGAACCGCGCGCGCTCCGGTGTGTGCTGCAGGTCGGTGACCGGGTGTCCCTCGCGCTGCCAAGTCTTCATGCCGCCGTCCAGCACAGACACGGAGCGGTGCCCGAAGTAGCGGAACATCCACCAGACGCGCGGCGCCGCGAACGAGCCGAAGTCGCTGCAGTCGTACACGACCACGTGCGTGTCGTTCCCGACGCCCAGGCGGCCCACGTAGTCCGCGAAGTCGCTCTCCGTGGGCAGCATGTGGTCGTACGGGGACGACCTGTCGCTGCACTCGTCGATGTCGAAGAACGACGCGCCCGGGATGTGGCGCTGCGCGAACTCCTCTCGCGCATTCCGGTTCATGATCGGGAGATACCACGAGGCGTCCAGAACGCGCAGCGCCGGTCCCACGCGCGCGCTCCTCACCGCGTCGGCCAACCACTTAGCACCGACCAGAGCTTTCACCTGACCCGCCATGACACCGCGCTCCTCCGTCCGAGTGACTCAGCACTGAAGCTTCAGATTCACTCCAACTCAAAGAATCGGTTCATTATGAACTTGTCTATAGGGAAATAATCGGTTCTTTAACCGATTTAAAATTAAAAGAATCAAGAATCGGTTCTTTAACCTACTTGAACGGAAAGAATCGGTTCTTTTTTAAAACTCGTTTAAATTAAAAGAATCAAGAATCGGTTCTTTCACCTATTTGAAGGGAAAGAATCGGTTCTTTATTTTAACTCGCTTGAAGTGAAAGAAACGGTTATTTTTTAATCGTTTAAAGCGAAAGAAACGGTTCTTTCAAGTCCGAGTCAGTGTAAGAATCGTAAAATTGTTTATAAAATCACATCTATGGATTGGATGTATTTAGATGGACTATTTTAATAATTCTATCTAAAGTAAACAATTTATCTTTTTTTTCTGTAAGCGAACGCCAGACAGCTTTTTTGCTGCTGCATTAACGCCACCTACTGGACTGGAATGTAATCTGGGTTTAGGGGGGAAAGCTAAATGGGTTTAAAACGTTAGATCAGGTTTTAAAATAACTTTCTCTCTCTCTCTCTCAATATTCAAGATTAAATGTGGTTTATTAACGAAATGCCTTTTATGTTTGTATGCCCTGGTTTGTGCAGTAGGCAGTAGGCAGTGTCACAATCACCTCTGATGTCATACTGTGAGCGTGTCACAGACATTCCTCGCCGACTGTAACACTAGGCAGCATCGTACAACAAAAACGGCTATATCAGACTGAACTCATAGCTACTGAAACCCCGGATCAGACTGTGGAGCGTCTACAGTTACAAGTAGCTGGTGTAAAAGGTTGCAGCTCTCATTTGCATTCTGTTACATATTCTTGTAGTTATTATTATTATTATTATTATTATTATTATTATTATTATTTAAATTAAAAACGTTAAAACATGAAGTTAAAGATCAACAGTGTTAGCTGTCTAATGTGAATTCCACATTTCAGTGAGGCACATCATCGCAGCTCTGCATCACAATGCATCGTAACCTCACTGCGTTTTACTAATGTATATATATTTGTATTACAGCAAGGTGGTTTATTGGTTAACACTCATTCTGCACTTACACCGTGTACGTGTAGTCTGCATGTTTATCTCTGTGCTCAGTGGGTTTCCTCCAGGTACTCCAGTTTCCCCCCAAAGACGTGCAGATTAGGCTATTTGGGTACCTCAAATTTTTTGACTAACTATATAGAGATAATTATATACAGTAGATTAATTATATAAAGTATGTTAAGAAATTTATTATATACAACTAAGCAACTATGTTGAGTTTAGTTTGGAACAGTCACTTTGTCACTAGGTTGAGGAGCCATCTTGTTCTTTTTATGTTCTGAGAACACAATTTAATCCTGGATAATTCTTGAATATATACACTCTTACATATATACACAGTATCTGAATCACTGAATATCATGGTTGGTTGGTTGGTTGGTTTAGTAGGTTGTGTTAATGAGAACATGTGGAATTTGAACCAAAATATAAGTAGCTCACTTCACTGTGGTGAACCATTGATAGTGAAAAAAAAATCCACTTTTAGACAATCACATGATTTTGCACCATCAATTTCGTTCATACCTCAATTTACAACAGCTCACAGAAGACAGAGATACTTTTAGGGTTAACATAAAGGTTTTAATCATAGTTAGACAAAAAAATTGTTGATGCACTTACAGACTGCATACCAAAATCTTGTGTTCACCTGCTTTAGATTTATTTAATGATTAGTTGCACTAGCTGAGATACATATATTTATAGAAAGCTAGCATTTAATTTATTTAGAGCATTACTGTGCTATACCTAAATGACATTCAGGAAAAATATATCATTTTAAAGTAAATTGTAACACATATGGCTATTTTAATATGTTTAGACTTACTGCATTACTGTACTGAATTAACTAAATTATATCATGTTAATAAAATTAATGTTATTGCTTTTCATAATTAAGATCCAATGGATTGTATACTAACATACAAGAGTAAATTGTTATTTCAAATACTTAAGACTAGATTTTAGAATGCATTTTGTGCAATTTACTGAAAATATATTTTGTTTAAGGCATGTATTTCTTGGCTTTCATTCTGGGGATGATCTGCATGTCTCTAACATCATTGTGCTGTAGCAGCCAACACATGTATCTTTCTGTACCCATACCCCAGCCACTTGTAGACAAAGGTATGACTTTCCTCATGTTGATGTACCATTTGTAAGATTCTTCTGGCACAGCATGGTGCCGTAGAGCTTCTTGTACCATTTCAGGGGTGGAATGTCGTTCCCCGAGCCCTACTGTCTCACCTAATCCCAGGAGCAAATCAGCTGCTTTTGCTTTGGTTTTATTAGAATTTTCAGCATAAGCTTGGTAGAAAGGCACACTGAGGTGATCCATTTCTGTCAACCAAACAGCGCCACCATACTTTTCAATCAAGACTGTTTCTCCTTTCCGAGTGAGCTTTCTACCAAAGTGAGGCTGTCCCTCTTGAACCCATTCAATACAGTCAGAGGAAGGCATTATTGGAATGGCTTGCTCTAGAGTCACTCTTGGGAGAGGTTTCTCCATCTTCTTCATGAGATCTTGTGCATGAACCAGTGTGCCTGCTGTACTTAAAATGATTTTTGAGTGTTTTTTTAGCATTGCCTGTGTCAAGTGGACCACATAACCTTCTGCTATGGAAATAGCAGCATCCATGTCACCAAGCAGCTCACACTCAATATGGTAGAATTGATTCAGATGAGTAGCATCAGGGTCCTCTCCTCGAAAGCTGGGGGAGACATAGTATGTCCCTGGAAGCCCCTCTTGAAATCGTAAAAAGTATTCTAGCACAAATTGCATGGAGTCGGCCAAGTACACATCCTGGCCTAGCATGTTGACAAAAACAGGCTCAGAGTCAGATCCTAGACCCAGTGGTGAAGAAATGGTGTCGGTTGTAATTGGTGTCAGAGCATATGAGTACTTGCATTCATTACTGAAGTATTCAACTGTGCTGTGGAATAGAGTGTTTTGGATCTGAAAAAGATTCCGGTACCATTGGCTCTTGATGGCTAATATGGAGTGGCTTTGAGGTATTTCCCAAGTGCGAGGTGGGGATGTCTTTGTGATTTTCGTGTGGATCTCTTTCACAGCATCAGCACTTGCTGGAGGACCATCAACAGATGTGATATATCCGGGATAGATTGGGCAGAACTGAGGAGGCACAGCAGGAGGCATTTCACCTGGCTTTGTGAGAATTGGAATTAACTTGACATGTGCGTGATTAATTTCCAAACCCTCGAACATTAGTGCCACACCTCTAGCACCCATTCCCTCTTGTAAAAGTTGAGCAACTTTCTGCGCAGCCAAGATTAGGGCTGTGTAGTCACTCTTGTCTAGGCGGAAGATGTCACTAGTCAGTGGTCGTCTTGGCACCAGAACAGTCAAGCCTGGTGTATTGGGGAATGGGGTAAGAAAGGCCACATGTTGATTATCTTCCCAGACACGCCAGTGTTGTTCCTCTCCTCTCACAATGCGCGAAAACAGTCCACAGTGAGATGGCTCCCCATAGAAATCATAGTAAGATGGAGCATTGGGTGTTGGGAGCCGAGACCTGATCTTTGCAAGGACTCGGTCAAGGAACGCATCCTCACAACGGGGGCCAGTCTTTGAACTGCAATAGCCAGGGTCATGTACATGGAATTCCTCTTCCCTGGCACGATAAGCCTTCCAATTGGATTCTAAACCATAAAGGGGTAGGATTTTGATATGAGCAGGCTTGTCTGGTTGGGGTCTAAACACAAGACCACAGCGATACACTTCTAGTTTTTCACAAAGTAAGTTAGCAACTGTTTGTGCGCCTAATAGCATTGTTACATAGTCTGGCATTGTTAGCTGAAAAATGCTGTTTGGGCCATTTAAGGCCTTTCGAGTGAGAATTGTCGTTCCTGGGGTCCATGGGTCAGAATGCAAATAAGCTACTAGTTCATCAGTTTCCCAAGTCACATTTGCAAAGTTCAGCATGGGTCTGAGGACTTCAGCTCGAGCAACACCACTTTTCATTGATGCAACAAACATTACTCCAGCATTTGTTTCAACTACAGCTTCACCTTTGTGGTCAACAGCAATGATACCGGCACATTTTGAATCTAGAACCTCATAAATCACCTCTCGACAGGCTTGTCTTAGACTGTATCCTTTGAGGTTGTAGAGACTAGCTACCTTATGAGCAACTGTCTGACATAAGAATGCATCACCATCACCGGAGCACGTCACAGACAGTTTATCATCAGCATATATTCCAGCACCGACAATGGCTGTGTCTCCAATTCTACCTTTCCACTTGCCCACTAATCCCCCTGTGGATGTGGCTGCTGCTAGCTTGCCCCAACAATCCAAAGCAACTGCACCTACAGTTTGAGGATGGTTGTTTGTATTTTCACTCATTTTTTTTGCAAGTTCTTTGTATCGGATATCAGTGTGAAAGTAATCTTGCTTCATTGGCTTCTCATCACCTCCAAGACCCATCAAAAACTCCTGAGCGCCATCTCCTGTTATTAATGCATGGTCACTCTTATCCATGACATGACGGGCTGCTTTTACTGGGTTCTTTACATGCTGCAGGCAAGCCACTGATCCAGAGGTCTTTCTGTGTCCATCTACAATAGTAGCCTCCATCTCATGTTGGCCTTTTTGGTTGTACACAGACCCCTTGCCAGCATTAAATAAAAAGCAGTCTTCTAAAGCAATGACGCTTCGCTGCACTGCATCTAGACTGCTGCCTCCATGACTTAGCACTTGCGCTCCCAGTGTGAGTGCTGCATGAAGGGCAAATTCAATAACTTCAACCACCCTATTGCTCAATGTCATTTCCTCCCCTGCTCCACCATAAATTATCAGGGTGAAATCTGACTTTCCTGAGTGAGTAGAATCAATGCTATTTGATTGTTTCTTTGTTCCAAGAAGGCATTCAATGGCTCCCATCTGCCCAGCAATTGCATACTTTAGGGCCAGAAACATTACCAACTTTATGTTTAGTTCAAGGCACTGTTTGAGTTTTCCTAAGATACCAGCAAATGTTCCCTTTGCATTCAGCACAAGACGGACTTTGTCCTGCTTTCCAAGGTAAGTAACAGCTAGCTGGTCAGATGCATAGACATTGCCAACAGCACATTCAACACCTTCTATCAAATCTGATCCAGTCAGGTAGATAGAGGGGCACCCAAAAAGATCTAGAAATTTCTTGAGTGGGTTGTCTTGGGACAGGCCATTACGTAAAACAGCTAAATGGGGCCCTACACCACTGCCATTTTTGGTGGCTTTGATGCATTTTTTGTGCTCCATGAAAGCTAGATGGAATTGTTGGAAGAGCTCATTGGTGTGGCATGGGACATCATCTTGCCCAATGCAGGACCCTAGGGCTGTTACTAGCTGACGAGACAGCATCGTGACTGAATATGTGGGATCACACCGACCCTGTTTGTAGTGTCGCATATGAGTAGGGGTCACCATGATGTATCCATCAGCTGATTCTCCAAGAGTTTGCCTCAGAGAGAGCTGCAATGCAAAACTCATCCACGCATCATATATACCTCTTTGACTCCTTAGAGTGGTGAAAACATCAGGGTAAGATGAAACTTCAAAGGTAACAATGGGGTTACATGCTCCTGAAAGGGTGTGACTAGGTTGATCTAACAGTTTAATATCTCCTAGTGAGAACCGAAGAGGTTTCGGGTAGGAAACAATGTGATCTGATGTGTTTGTATGCTCTATAGTTATGGACTCTGAAAGTTTCCATACACATCCAACCACAAGGCCAGCCACCATGCCATCCAGGGCACTGTGTTCAAACAGCATGCCACTTACACCATCTTTGAAGACCACCATGTTTACCACCTGTAGAGAAAAAAAACAATAACTACATATCAATTTATGGCACCTTTACTACTGTACACTGAAATACCAATAGATGGCCAATAGATGGTTTCTAAAAGCATCCACATTTTTTCCCCACATACCTTGTCATAGTACCTCAGACACTGGCTATTGCTTCCTCCCAAACAGACCACATTGAGGGTATCTGCCAAATCCACTGGTGCATAGCAGTCTTCCAAAGACAGAGCTAGAATGGCACTCTCCATCATTCTAAGTGATTCTGCTGCTTCATCACCAGCTTTTAGGATCTCCTCCCTGACAGTGTACCATGCTGGACGTTTAAGAGCCGATAAACCACAGACTGTGGAAGGATCATGAACAGCCGAAGCAGTTGGAAGATCCATTATATAGGCTAGCTGGGTGTAGAGGTTATGAAGCGGCACGGGTGAGGGCTTGCCTGCTTCACTACAGCTCTGTATAATCTGAATGGGAAATACACCTCCATGGCAGATGACGATCGCATGGAGGCTACCTGGATACACCTGAGAATAAGTAATTAGAAATAGTTACAATTTTATTACATGTTCATATGTGCTATTCAAAAAAGACAGGGATAATGTTTTGCATATATATCTGCTAAGTAATGTTCTGTATACTCTGCATGTCTTTGGACTGTGGAGGAAACTGATGTACCCGGAGGAAACCCACTACACACAGACCTAAGCTGAGTATCGAACCCTCAACCCTGAAGGTGCAAGGCACAGTGTGTACCACTACACCACCATGCTGCATACACAAAATTTGTGGCGATGTAGGCTTTACCGACATGAGAAACGTCCCTAAAACCTCACAGCCATGACGTTTCTGCCACATCTTTTTTATATTTTAATGTTCTGAGTTTTAAACTTTAATATTAGACAATATACAATGATATTTTATTAAGAAGAAGCACAAAATCTCCTTTCCAAAATGTGCAACAAACACAATACTTACCTACAGGTCACATGGAATCTACATTACTCAGGGTTTTTTCAACTATGTTACTGATCATAGAAAGAAAATATTGGTCAGGTCCATAAATTTTGGAAAAAAAAAGATTTTTGGAGCATTTGGCCTCTGTACACAACCACTTTAAATTGATGTTTAAATGAAATACTTAAGGTGTGTGGACAGATTACTTTACCGGATTCTTTAGTATGGCTGCAAGTGGAACCTGGGTTACTGGTGTTTATTGATGACCTGATTGCTGATAAATGTATTAGCATGTATTGTAAAGTGTATAGGACTATTCTCTCTGTTCAGATTGAGCCAAATGCTGCAAAACTGATTGGACACTGCTACATATTGCAGATGGATAATGAACCAGTCAAAAAACAGTGAAAGGTACCCAGAAATTTATCAACGCAAACCAATGGGATATTCCTCATTGCCGAAGTCAGTCACCTGATCTCAACCTAATAGCATGCTTTTTACTTTATAAAGACAAGATTGAAGGCAGAAAGACTCAAGTAGCAACTGAAGCAACTGCAGTGAAGGTCTGGAAAACCACCTTGAGGGAGAAAACTCAGCATTTCGTCATGCCCATGGGTTCTAGAACATTAGGCAGTCGTTGACTGCAAATAATCTTTATCCAAGTATTAAAGGCAATCCTCATGTTTGTAATTATGTTAGTTTGTTCAATTATTTATGGAACATGGTGTGTGTGTGTGTGTGTGTGTGTGTGTGTGTGTGTGTGTGTGTGTGTGTGTGTGTGTGTAACTACTGAATAACAGTTGTCAAACCACTTAAAATAAACTGATGGTTTTGATTTTGCTCACATTTAATTTTAAATTCAATGTCATGGTGTACAGAGGCCAAATGGCAAAAAAAAACTGTCGGAAATGCAGGAATAATATATATTTTTAAATCCTTACCTTTATCTGATCCTGATATTTGCCTGGTAAGCGACTGGCAGCGAACACCTCTGACTGTTGCATGCGTTCTGTAGGTACATGTCCCTCGACAAGCCAAGGCTCACTGTACAGCTTGGCTACAGCCCACAGCAGAGTGGTCGCCCTCTCAAGCTGTACATTCTCTCCCTTGGCTTTGGATGGAGGCAGCACTGAGGGAATCGCTGTGGAGGTGGGTAGGGGGTCGAAACAGGACAGAAGACGCTGTTTGAAATTATTTGTTACCCAATTCTTGTGGCAGGAAACACTGGATTTCAGCTGCTTATGTACATCATTGAGGGCCTCTGTTTGCTGTGAAAGGGCACTTTTATATTGGACATACTCCTCCGGACTCAGAACCAGCTGCAGCACCCGGCTTGCTTCTTTCAAGGTGACGTCTAAGTCAGGAACAGGGTAGTCGAGCAGAGCCATCCTGAGGACAAGAGAACCAGGGACCCTTAAAAGCATGCATTTCTTTAATCCTACCTAATCCAGGTTATAAATGTAAATTATTAACTAACAAAATATGTATAAATTGCGTAATGAGTGAGTATTCAGCCATTGAGTGCATAGGTTTTGTTCTGCTTTATTTCATATTGTCCTTATGATTGTCTATCCATAAATTTTAATTTTTGTTTGTTCTAATTTTATTACATCTAATCATTCTCATTCATGTTTTTAATTTGCATTTTGCACTTCTTATTTTGCATTTTTTAATTTGTAAGAAAATGCCAGCATAAGCATGTTTTAATAGGCACAGTGAGGAACATGTGACTCGTTTATTAATCATGACTGAATGTTCTCTTCACAGTTCACATGATCTGCAGCACTTCATAGTTTAGGCCAAAATTCAATAAGTTCATTACCTCGTTTTCTCAAACCAGCGACTCAACATGTTTCAGTGAAATTCTCACAAAACACCGGGGCTTAAACAGGATTTTTTTTTCTCAATGCCTGAGAGATACTTTGCTATCAATATAATTAGCCTAGCATGGTGATTGTGTATCACGTCTTCATGGAAACACGGTCTTAGCACTTTAATACAATTTTGTCCTGTTGACTATAATGCTTTCAAAAATGCTTCTTATTCAATGATATGATGATTATATATTGTATTCCCATCAAACACATTTATAGACAATATTGAACAAAGATTCATTACTCTGCTATGTGGTCTAGAGTTAGGAATTTATAAGATTTATGGAAGATTTTTTTAAACAGAAAAACTTTAAAGTAGATCATGCTCATTGCTTATCAAAAACATTTACAACAAATATATTAACCAAGGTTAAGATTTCTTTACTTTTATTAAGATGCACTTAATTTTTTTTTTTTTTGTCACATACACAGCCATAAACAGTATGATATGCAGTGAAATGCTTATACGACTGCCCATGAAAAGAATGGTTTCTCTGTGAGAATGAATTGCATTAGGGTGTAATTATAAAAAAAAAAAAAGAGTATTGAAATAGAGAAACTAAACATGAAATAAAAAGAAAATTATACAAATACAAACTTTAAGCTTAAAAATGTAAAATATGTACAGCAATAAAATAGAATTGAACTTGAAGTGTATGAAGTGTTGAGTGAATAATTTGTCCCAGATTTGTGCAATATTTAAGGCATATGCAAGTGTTCATAGATGATGCACCATAATTATTATATGGTATAGAATAATAATATCTGTCTATTCACTCACCTCAGTGCAGAATGTCAGATTTGAGCAGTATGCTGAAGAAAATGGGGATATTGTGGATGAAGATGAACAGGATGATGGCTGTAATTCAGACCAAGTGACTTTAAGTACAGAATTTAATTTCCCACCTTCCTGTACAGGCGGAGTCTGTCACTGCCCTGTGTGTCGCCTCCACATTCTTTAGAGTCCAAATCAGTAATATTTAAGTATTAAGAAGATTAGACACTCATTTTACAGTACTGGGTAAACATCTTAGATACCTTATATTGTTATGCAATATGGCCTGATATATTTAGGGCTTCTGCATTATTGAGCTGTATTAGATTTCTGAATATTACCTTTCAATTTTATTTTTAAATAGTTATATGTTAGGAGTTTTTTGTGTAAATGCAAAGATAAGTTAGTCAATAACCGTGTGGTCTAGTAGTACAATCCGGAAAACATGTTTTTCTTAAAATTATTATATTTTCTAAATATAATTAATATGAAAAGTGAACATTATGCCATTTAAACTTTAATAATGCTAGGGTGTTTTAATTTGAAACAACTAAGACAACATATGTGCATTTAAACTATAATTCAGGTATTTGGGTTAACATATTTTAAATCCATTTAGTAGTGCAAGTTTTAACTGTGTAATTTTAGACATGAATGCTGAAATATTATTTAAAAAGCATTACTGCAGAATATACCTTCTGGAAAAAAAAATATATATATATATATATACAGTACATGTCATGTTGTATAGTTCTCCCTGTGCACAAAACAGGTGATGCCACTAATTAGTTTGAGCCTGTCTGGCTGAAGAGTTGTGCTAATTAACTGAAAAACTAGTTGAAAAACTGGCTATGTGACAATGGTATTCAGCTTCTGGAGCCATTGCCTGCGTCACCTCCAGACCTAAACCCAATAGAACAAATTTGTACAGTGGAAAAGAAGGTAGGAGTAGTCAAGAATTCATCTTCTCCAGATGATAAAGCAGGCATGGTTAGTGACCCCTGCAGATGTCTTTTTGACTCCAAAAACAAGTTTTGAACATGTCCCGGACGTATACGCAAGTTAGTTCATTTGTTCATTATGGTAGAACATTTTTGTATGCATTTTTTTTGCAATCTGAACAGCATATATCTGCTGGAATCTATTGTTGAACATGAAAATGCAAATGTATTTCATATTGCCTGCCTGTCTGCGAGTCTCTCTATGATTGACATGTTAATTAGAGTGAGTCTTTTGATGTATAGGACGTATATGACACAGAGCCCCAGATCATCAAATCTAATTAAAATTTTATTTGTCACATACACAGTGATATGCAGTGAAATGCTTAGACGAAAAAAAAAAATAAATGTACAAATCTGATGTTGTTGGTCTTTCGGATGCTACCGGCAAGGAGTCACCACAGCGAAACATCCGGTTCATTCATACAAGTTAACGCTGGATGCATAAACTAAGCTAAATCTATAAATAAAACAGGATGTGCAGAATGTGCAATATAGAAAGATATGGCACGTATGTGTGACAGCAGCAGTATGAGCCATACATGGGGTATGGAATAAAGCAATGTGTGTCAGCAGCAGTGTTATTGTCTATTTTTAAGGGTGTGTGATTTAAGGGTGTCAGACATCATGTGTCTATGTGTGTTTGTCCGTCTCACCTGGTTTGTTCTGGCTGGGCTGGTAATTATATCAAAGTGCAGCAGCAAACACAACGATTATTTTATATACAACATAATCTTTTTTTTATTTAGCAATTCAGACACTTTTCTTAAAATTAACATGTTTTGGTTACAGTGCTGAATGTTATAGTTAAGGTGGTATTGGGTCTTGACTTGACCTTCTGAGAAAAGCCTTAGAAAAAGCCTTATGGAAAAAGAGATCATAAATATTTACTGATGACTAGGTTGTGGTTTTTCTAGGGTTTGATTTCCACCTCAGGGTCTGTGTGCATGGAGTTTGCATGTTCTCTCCATGGATTGCTTGGTGGGTTTCCTCTGTTTACTCTGGTTTCCTCCCACAGTTCAAAGACATGCAGATTTGGCTAACTGGCGTTCCCAATTTTTTGGTAGTGTGTGAATGTTGACCGGAGGTCCTAGCACGGTCTTAAAAATGGAAATAAATACAATGTTCACTGTTGGCATCTACAGTCCCAAGTTATAGTACAGATGTTCCTAGTGTGGAAAAATCTATTGAATTTCAATGATATAACAGTAAATTAGCATTCCACACAAGCCAATATTTAATGTCTAATACCCAGAAGGCCTCTGTGAAATAGCAGGCTCTCTGTTCTTCTGTTGCTTCAGAGAAAAACACAGGCTGTACAAACATTCAATTTAGGGAAGTAAAGGGATACATAGGAAAGAGGCAGAGACAAACTCTTCAAACAACTTTAATAGTAATAATATAACCTAATATAATATCTAAACTAACAATATGCCAATAATATTGCTAATTTTATCTTATTTTATTCCTTTTCTAACTTTAATCAAGTAAAAAAACATGTAGAGAACTTGGAGCGTGACCGAAGGATGACCCGTACACACAAAAAATAAGAAATAAATAATAAATTTAATGCAGACAGAGCATAATGGAAAAGTGTAGAAAGTACCTTGCCAGGGTTTGGGAAACTAAGATTAACAGAGACGCTTAGAAAAAAGTAATAGAAATTACTTTCAGTTAAGATTTTTCCGAACACAGATGGCCAGACTTCCCTTTTTTAAAGCTAAGAAAGAAAGGGATCAATAATCAAATCCATTATTGAAACCATTTACCACTTTTTCCAGTTGGCAAATTTCGGATGAAAATTGTACCGATTTATATCGGGAACGGTGTGGGCGCCAGCTCTCAGGAGAATCCTCGGACGAGATAGCGAAGCCTATAGACTAGAATAAAACAGAAGGAAGGAGTACTTTAACGTATAAGTATAGTAGCCAGGCTACAAAATGACTAGACCAATTCAAAGTCAAAATTAAGCAATGGCGAGAATTTATCCTGCGGTTCACTAAATTAAGGAAAATACAAGAGCACTCAAACAAAAAGTAAGCCTAAGAAAATTTTATACTAACTTAATATTGTTGTTAAAATTAGCCCTTACTACTACACCTAACACTATTACTCTATATTACACTATATAATGAAAGTACATTAATTATGGTTGTGTTTATAAAAACTAACCTTATACTAATCAATAGATGTATACATATATTGTCAGTGTCAGTGATTAAATTTAAATCATATAGGTTAATGGTTAAATTTTAATCAGTTTTTTTAGATCAGGAAATATAAGAAGAAGAAGAAGAAGAAGAAGAAGAATTAAAATAATATAATCTAATGTAATCAAGCTTTGACCAAATTTTATCATATTGATTCTAAACATAATTAAGTTTAATAATTAATCATTATATGACATGTAATTCTGAAATCATAAATGAAAAAAGGCATAATAAGAATAAAAATTAATAAATGATTTCAATAACTTGAAGCATACTAAGGACAGATGAGACATGACCAGAAAAATAAGAAAAAAATACTTATGCGTTTTGGGAAAATCTCAAAACTTTCTCAGATGGAAAAATTAAGCTATCAGCACTAGTGGTCGATATTCTGGTTAGGAAAAGAGGAACAAACCAAACTCTCTTTGAAAAAGGGAAAAGTAGAATCTAATTTTTGAAGTATGGAATTAGGAGTCACCACACCACTAGGCAGAACAAATTAACATATATCTATTGAATATCAAATAAAAAATTGGATCGAACAAAGAAACAAGGAGGAGCAATGAGGCACTTGTCAGGTATATAAACCCCTGTGAAATTAAGAAAGTGTGAACTTTGAGGACTTTGTGGTTGGAACTTTGTGGGGTGTCTGTCTGTCTGTCTGACCAGTTCAGAGTCATCTGTCTATGTTTGTCTTCAATAAACTTGATTTATTGTTTTCTCTACTCACAGTTGATTGGTTTTTGTTTGAAATTTGGTGGAATCCTCAAACGTTTCCCACAACACTAGATGCAGGTGGACATGTGAGATGAAATGTCCTTTAAAAAAAAAATATATATATATATATATATATATATTTTTTTTTTTTTTTATACACAAGAGAATTTTACCAGTACCAAAATACAAATGTTATACAAATAAGTCAGTCAGGCTTTATCACCATTTTTACTGCTTTTTATTTTGTAAGAGACAAACAAGAATATTACTTTTTCAACCTCTTAATTTTAATTAAATTACTTGTTTAAACAACAACAACACTAAATCATTGGCCACCGGAAGTAATTTCCTCCCCTTTTTCAGGAACACGCGTGTGGTCACATGGTGTACGTCTTCCGGTTCCGGCTGCAGTTTGGAGCTCGAGCTCGGATTAAAGGACATAATGCTTTATAAAGCTTTGTAAACGTGAGTGTTTTAGTTGAAGTGATTTAAATATCATTGTTTGTAGAGCTGAGAGATCCGTATTTCAGTCTAGTCGTTGTGTTCGCTGTGTGGTTTAGCCGTTAAAGGTCACCGAGTGAGGTGCTAGCATCGGGTTAGCCGCCTAGCTCTAACGGTTCCAGTTGAAATCTGTAGAACATTACGTCATATTCTTATGAATGAGATTTAACATCTCAGAGTGGCTTTATATGACCAAAGACTGAGCAGTGCTGTGTTTAAAGCGACTACTACGTAAATAATCCATTGGTGGTTAAAGGGTGTGCAGGTTAATCCTACTCTAGAAGGGCACTGTGTGAGTTTTACGGTTGATTTAATGTTAATATTTAACTCTTTAACTCCTGGTCGTGTGATTTAATCAGGTGTATTTACAAAGTGTGTGCAGTTATACGATCCAGAATACTTCCTTTATCTCCCTGTACACACCCCTTTGTTTAAGGAAAGATGAAATGTGTAGAAGCATGACGTCGTGAAGCCCCTGATGAGATCCTGAGAGGAGTCAGGTCGATACATCTAATGCACTACACCTCCGATAGGAAGTCACTTAACAGTCCTGGATATGTGGTGAAGACGGGGAGAAAAAATCAGTTACGAATCGCAGTGATTCATGTATCACTGACTCCAAAATCAAATTTAGAAAAATGTTTATTTATTTATTTACACACTTATAATAGGGAGAAACCAGTCAGTGACCAGAATCATCTAGAGTGCAGTAGCTTCCGAGTGGTGCAACAGAAACTCATTTTTCATGGCGTTACATTATCAAAAATCGCGTGTGTTAAAAGCCTCCGATCTGCCTTTTTCTCCAAACTCTTTGAGAGAATTAGTCTCAAACCCACTCAGCTACACACGCTTACACCAGTCTCAAAACACTGTAAGCACTAATTAGTCGGAAATTGCGTGCGTGAGAAGCCGCAGCCGCTCACTGTCAGGTTGAGGTTTGAGACATTGGCGGCTGCAAATCATCGCCGTTTCTTTATAATCCTACAGGTGGCACATTCACACTTTTTCGTCCTGTGTGGTAGGAGTGGATCATTTGCAGACTGGTT
Organism: Clarias macrocephalus; assembly: GCA_011419295.1. Classification (NCBI taxonomy): domain Eukaryota; kingdom Metazoa; phylum Chordata; class Actinopteri; order Siluriformes; family Clariidae; genus Clarias; species Clarias macrocephalus. Next base: position 21,441 of record JAAGKR010003639.1, read on the forward strand.
TGTTTAGAAATAATAATTATGGATGACAGAGATGCGCCCTGCTCGGTTAATTGTTAGTGTTGTATTTGACGTTAGTTTGTATAATTGCTGCACTTGGCTTTTAAATGAGAAAACTAATGTTATAAGTAACATGTTACAATTAATTACTCACTAAACTTTTTTAAAGGTAACAAAATCAGATATTGAATCTGGGATATTTATAAAATCATGATATTTATAGCATCACAATTTTAATCGAATTGGCACCGCGGTATCAGGAGGTGACTGGTGATTCCCACCCCTAGTGACCAGTGATGGGGAAAATAATCCACTTCAGTACCTGTTAAGTGGCAAACGTAATTTTATTTTAAAAAATAAAGTAAAAAATCTGTTTATGATTCTCTGAAAGTTACATTAAGGGCATTTTCACATTAGGGTCCTGGGATTGTTTCTGAGCACTCAAGCACTTGACCCCAAAGGCTGGTTCATTTTAATCATTTAAATAATTTCATGAACGTGTGAGAGATAAATCGCTTGAACGAGTTTCCACTCAGGTTTGGATTATTTTCTAAAAGAAACTGAAGTGTATTTTTTTATAGGACATCAGGAAGCGTTTCTATGATCTATGACTAGATGTGGTTGTGAAGTGGGCTGAGCCGTAGGTATTCTGGCTTTGAGGACTGTTTTGATCTGATCTTTTTTTGTAAATCATCCCATGTCCCGTAGGTGTGTGTATGTGTGTGTGCGACTCAGAGAAATCTCCCTGATGGGCGGCTGGTCGCGCGGTGCGGTGCTGGAGCTGTACAGAGCGCTGCTCCGTGCAGGGCGTCACCTGCAGTACACAGATCGCAACTACTACAGGCGCACCATCGCCCGCGAGTTCAGACGCTGCCAGTCACTCAGCGAGCCCAGGGACAAAGAGGAGGCGCTGAAGAGGGGACAGTTCTTCCTCAACAGCCGTCTGGGAGGACTCGTCTAGACCCAGGCGGCTTTTGCAGACAGCAGGTATGTATGTGACAAACAACAGAGGTACATTTTAACTTGGATCTAGGAACTGACGGCGGTGAGTCAGACTCTATTTAATCTCTCTCTGTGACCCGGGTGAAGGATGGCGGGAGTGAACGGAGATCGGAAAGGAAAGAAAGACGATAACGGACTCGGATCGGCCCTCGACTTCGTGCTGTCTAACGCCAAGCTGGTGCTGGGGGTTGGGGGAGCCGCCATGCTGGGCATCGCCACACTCGCCGTGAAGAGAGTAAGTGCCTGTTGGGTTGGCTGTATGGTCGTCTTCTTCTTCCTCCTCTTAACTTTGAGCCATATGAGTCAGGTGTAGACTTTCTCCTCTCTGAACTCCTCTGTGTGTGTGCTGTTTGTCTCAGATGTACGACCGAGCCCTCAGCGCTCCCTCCAGCCCTACAAAACCCAGCCATACAGGAAAGAGGAGCTGGGAGGAGCCGAGCTGGCTGGGGTCATCGCCACGGACGCTGAACCACGAAATGAAGCACAACGTCAGTCGCTCTCTGCAAACGCTACCCACATCTTCCAACTCGTTTCAGACCGGTAGACTTGTGCTTTATTTACCAGCTTTGAATTTCAGTATGAAACTCGTACACCTGAACATGTGTCTGTATGTATTTGTGTGTGTGGGCATGAATTCAGATTTTCCCCGAAGGACAGCAGGGCGTCCCGGCAGCAGCAAGAGCAGGAGCAGTAGTAAAGCAGCGCTGCAGCGGGGGCGGATGCGCCTCTCCCTGCAGGAGCACCTGTGGGCTTTTTATCACGAGCGTGTGAACATTTCACCCGAGGAGCAGCAGGTGGCTCGACACGCCGCCCTCGACATCTGCGCAGAACTCCGAGCTTTCATCCACACCAAAGTGCCAGACATGCCGCTTCGGGACATGTACCTCAGCGGTAGCCTCTACCACGACCTGCAGGTCAGAACACAACAACAATAATATAATAATAATAATAATAATAATAATAATAATAATAATAATACATTGCCTGCCTAAAAAAAGTCAGACTAATATTCCTTTTTTATTGGCCAGGTAATTTATTAATCATACGATGTAGGGATAAATCTGATAATTTTAACTCAAACATTTTCTAAACTTTTTCGGCCTTACCAGTTTCAGTAAATCAGTCCGGGTGCACGATGATAGAAAATGTCTGTTCTGTAAAGCTGTCCTGATGGAGAATAATGCTAATTTCAGGAACATACAATACAATACAGTCCAATACAGTGGAAAACAGCTCTGAGACAAAATGGCGTCTGGGATATCTTCCGCTGTTTAAAGGCGCAGAGGCGATGTGTGAGATTAATTTTCTTAGGCGCGGTTGCAGTTTTTGGCCACATGATGGCAGTGTGGGGTAAGGGGACAGAGATATAGCCGCGTGTATTGGTATGCTTTGCCATGTATATTGTGTCTATGGTGTATAAGACTCACTTTGTCAGATTTAAGAACAAATCCAACTTATGAATGTGCTCCCAGAACGGCACTCTATATTGTAATGTATTAAAAATGACGATGATGTCTCTCACTAGGTGGTGTCAGCGGACCACGCTCAGCTGATGGTTCCTCTGATCCTGGAGAAGAGTCTGTGGTCGTTTATCCCCGGTGAGGAGACCATCATGAACGTTCCCGGGTTCTGGCTCGTCCGTCGTGAGAACCTGGAGTACTTTCCCCGCGGCTCTAGCTACTGGGACCGTTGCCTGATCGGCGGCTACCTCTCGCCCAAGAGCGTGCTGGAAGTGTTTGAGAAGCTGGTGACCGGGTGTATGAACTGGCCGGCCATCGGCAGCGTGCTGGGGTACGTGGTCCGGCCGGCCGTTCCGTCACATTCAGAGGCGCTCACTCTCTCTCTGGAGGTGCAGTACGACTCCGAGCACCGTCTTCACGTCGACTTTCTGCCTCTTCTCGTCTCGGAGGACGCCGTGTCTCTCGTTGCCAAGCCGCATCGTGAGCGAGAGAACCTCTGGAGGCAGAGTTTTTGGTCTGCGGAAACGACGAAGCTGCTGGCTCTGGACCGAGACGATAACGGTTGCCGCTGCGTTTGCCTGAAAATCGCCAAAGCCGTTTGCAAACTGAACCCAGCGCTGACTCCGCTGAACGCCGGTCACCTCGCCAACGCCGTGCTCCTGCTGAGCGAGAACGAGCATGACTGGAGCCGCGAGGCGCTGGCCGAGCGTTTCACGCAGCTCATCCGTGCTCTAGTGGGACACCTAGAGGCCGGGACGCTGCCCTGTGTCCTCGACCACAAAGTCAACCTGTTGTGTGAGCTCACGCCGAAAGAGGTTGATGAACTTGGGTACACGCTGTACTGTTCGCTCTCAGACCCCGAGAGTCTGCTCAGGACTGTGTAAAACAAACACACACACACACGCGCATTACAGGGTAAAACTTTATATTGCTACCGAACTAGTTAATGCACCAATTAATTGACTTTTGTGTGTGTGTGTGTGTGTGTGTGTGTGTGTGTGTGTGTGTGTGTGTGTGTGTGTGTGCAAAAAAACATTTGACTGCAAAGAGAATCTGCTGCTATGCTTCATCAGTGTTGAATGGGGCACCTCACACACTCATCTGCCTGTGCTTTATGTTTTTACAGAACCATTTACATTCTTAAAACTGTGTGCGTGTTAGCATGTTGAAAAATGTTGCTAATGTAATGTATGTGCTGGAGAACATGAACTTCCATGTGATTTGTTGGGGGCAAAAAAATAATAATAAAATGGCATTGATGTCCTAAAACACAAGTCTCATTTTTCATAAAGCAGCCCAGGGCAGCGTCTCCGTCCTTGCCCTGAGTTTGATTATTTTCCTTATAACAGCACCTCCTTGTGGAGTTACGCAATGGAGTCCTCTGTGTCACAAAATAAATGCGTTCATCCTATCATCCGGAGGTTGTGAGTTTGATTCCCGGTGACAATACAACCATAACCAGAGAGTGATCTAGTGTGCTAATTTGTCTCACTCCCTATTGAGGGAAAGGGCTGGACTCTCTCGTCAATCAGAGTGAGATTTGACAATCATGAGCGTCTGTAAGGTCATGCAAGCAGAACTGACAGATAGCGTCTTCCTCTGACAAGTCAACGTCACGTAGGCAAAAACAGTTGTCCCAGAGGAAGCATGTGATTCGGTATGTGAGTTTTCGGTAGCTGTGGAGTCGCAGGTGGGAACTGGCTACCACTAAATTAGAGAGAAAATTGGTGAAACTGTTAACTACAAACAAATAAAAATTTAAGTAATTGTGATTTTTTAAGTTGTAGCAAATTAGTTTGCGTAAGGCCAAATTGTAAACTCCCCTGCCCCCTGAAAATGTCAGAAAACTTGATTTCAGTCTTACCGCTGACTGACTTATCACTGACACTGGAGACTCCTTCCATACAACTTGCACAAACTTTTTCTTATTTTTACAACACTTCACTGTAAACGTGCTTTCACTATAGAAACAATGGCGCATCACAACCAAACCAGAGCTGCTGTTATAGAGAATTAATCAACACTTTCCAACCAATCAAAACTCCACATCGCTGTAATGTAACTGATGAGTTACACCTTCATGTCATGTTATCACATCATATAAAACCTATTTTTCTGCGATGTTTAATTTAATCACTGTGACTTTTTTGGAAATGTTTTTAAAATTAGATTTTTGTTAAAGGCTTTAAAATCCCATGCTGCATAAATGTAGTACAGAATGAGGAGCTGTGATGGAGGACGGAAATCTTTTATCATTATGGAAGCATGACTGTAATCTGTTCTCTTCCACACGAGTCAGTGTTTGAACTGGAAATCCTGTGTTGAAGCTCAGATGTGTTTATTATAATAGTTTATTTTAAAATTAAACATTATTGTGTTTTTAGAATTAAAGGCTGAAAATTAGACTGGATTCACTGAAAAAAATGAATAAATACAAATCCATAGCCGAAATAGTAGCATAATGATGTTACTACCTGTATTTAGACAGGGTGTGTAAGTTTTTGGTACTTTGCTGTAACTTTTATTTTGTTGATTATTTGTTGATTATTTGTTGAGGGCCGTGTCACTGAGATGACCTTCAGCAAATGATGGATCATGGTACAAATAAATAAAGTGTAAGAAAGCTGGTTGTGTATGTAACTAAACTTCCAAAGGTACACCTGGACTATTTGTCACCTCAGACTACATACAGACTTATTTAACTAAAGAAATGTTATTTATGGCATAATATGATTATGATGATGATACGAGTACACTGCACCCTGTTTTAATGTCTATTGTGATGTATTAAAATAAGACTCGTGGTTAAATATCTGTCTATGTTATTTGGAATCAGATGATTATTTGTCTTTGTTAGATCTTTTGACTCCCACAACAACTCTCATATAAACATTAAACTGACATTAAAGCGCAGCTATGAATTCCCTTGCTGCTGGTCTCTGAGAACTACCAAACATATCCGGTATAGGGTCTCTGGGGACATGGAGGCTATCTATACCAGGGAGCTCAGGCAAGCTCATGCTCAGAACAAAAAGTAATTGTCAACAACAATAAACTTATCTAAAATAAGTATAACCAACTAAAATGAAAAAAAGAGCAACAAGAAGTAACTTGAATATATTTAAATTGTTAATTTTTTTTTGGCCAGAGTTAATCCCACTCTGTCCTCGTCTCTGTCAAAGACAGTGTAAAAGGGACACAGAGGGCCATTAGGGGACGCCATGCCATTCACTTTGAAGACAAGACACACACCAAGGAATATGGATCATGCATGACTGAACACAGAGAAAGAGATGGCAGTTCATTTTACTGAACATTAACAAGGCCATGTTTTGAACTTTGCATCTTTGCACCATCTGTATAAGGAACAGGAAGTGAGTTACCTCCATCTAGTCCTCTCCGGTCAGGTTAAAGGTCTTCCCTCCCATAGTGAAGGGCACCACTGGCAGCGAGGAAGTCTTTTTGCAATCAATCACGTACTACAGAGAGACAGAGGACGTACCATTAGACTCACCTGTCTTTTCATCTTGGTGTATAATCTGTTTTTTATCAACAGAAAGCATACAGACATTATTTGACTTGCGTCAGCTGTAGTTCTTCCTTGTGGGCGTGGCCTGTGCAGTTTTTCCATTGAAAAACTCACTCACTCACACATTGACTGTCTGTCTGTCTGTCTATACCGCTTTATTCTGTATACAGAGTCACGCGGGGCCTGGAGCCTATCCCAGGAGACTTAGCGCATGAGGCAGGGGCACACGCTAGACAGGGTGCCTATCCACAATATCCTTGCCTGAGGTAAGTCTGGTACTAAGTAGTGGTGAAGAGATGTTGGACGACTGGTCAGCGATTGCAGAAGTGGTAAGAGAGACAGCTAGGAAGGTATTTTGTATGACATCAGGACAGAGAAAGGAAGATGAGGAAACCTGGTGGTAGAATGAGGAAGTACAGGAAAGCATCAAGAGAAATAGGCGCACAAAAAACAATCGGGAAAGAAAGAGAGATGAACAGAGAAGACAGGAGTATAAGAAGATGCGATGTAAGGTGAAGACGGAAGTGGCAAAGGCTAAGGAACAGGTGAGTTGCATGATAACTTTTGGAAAGCGGTGAAGGAGGTGAAGAAGGTAAAGCAGCGCTATGGGAGGAAACTAGAGTCACAGCTCCAACAGAGTGACTCTGTGTGCCTATAGCTGGGATAAGAACAATAAAAGACTATAAAGCACCAACATTAGGTATGAAGAACGCGGGCAGTTGTGTCCCTGACAGATGAGCTGAACTCCTTCTATGTTCGCTTTGAGGCTGCAGTTAATGATGGTAGCAATGGTAATGCTAAAACTAGTAGCACTAATGGCTGCAGATAGGAAGACATACACCAAAAACATTTTCTTCATCTCCAAGCATGACATGAGGAGAGCCTTCAGGAGAATGAACACCAGGAAAGCAGCAGGACCAGACTGCATCTCAGGTCGAGTCCTCAGAGCCGGCGCAGACCAGCTAGCACCCGTGTTCACAGAGATATTCAACCTGTCCTTATCTCAACCAGTAATCTCCACATGATTGAAAGAATGCATCATTGTTCCTGTCCCCAAAAAAATCCATCCTGTTTCCCTTAACGACTATCACCCTGTAGCCCTGACCTCAGTTGTGGAAGTGCTTTGAGCGGCATCATCTTCTCACTACCTGACACATTGGATCCACTACAGTTTGCTTACCATCTGAACCGATCAACAGATGATGCCATCACTCACCTCCTTCACACTTCATTCACCTGGACACTAGAAGGGGTAATTATGTTAAATGCTCTTTGTTGACTACAGTTCAGTGTTTAATACTTCCTTAAAAATACTTCACCACCACACTCACCAACAAGCTGGGCCAAACCTTCGCAGGGAACACACACATACACACACACAAACATGCAAACTCCATACACACAGAGAAGAGAATCGAACTCGGACCCTGGAGGTGCTGCTTTCACTGCTTATTAAAGAAAATTATGATGATCATAACAGCCTACAGCATTTCATTCTTATCACAAGATTGCAAAAACATCGATCCGTAGAACGTCCTGACAGTGTTTGAATTTTGATGTTTCATTTATTTCAGTTAATAAATCTACTACAAATTAAAACGAGACAAAGTATAAGATGACACAAAACCCTATTGACACGCTGAGCTTTTTTAATTACACATAATAAAATCCAAAGCTTTACTGTGTTAATATTTACTTTGCTTAAATTCAATGCAAATGAGAAACACCTACCTTTAATTTAAATTCTAAATTTGTACGGAAATTTAGCAGTTTGATTATGAATTTGTTTAATTACAATATTTCTCTTGAATTTATCTCCTATCATGTGCAGCTGTTAAGAGAAAGAATTAAGGCCTAATACCTCGGTCTATAGTTATAGCGCTCCGGTTTGGCTGCTCCGTCAACGGGGTTGCCATAGCATACCACCTGGTCTGCACACACACTTGGCACAGGTTTTAGGCCGGATGTCCTCCCTGACGTAACCCTTCGCACAATATATAATACAATGGCTGGGTAGCATGGGGCAATCTGGGAACATCAGTTACCATTTTCTGCATGTCTTTGGACTGTGGGAGGAATCTGGAGCACCCCAAGAAAAGCCCACCATCAAAGGCAGGGAGAACATGCAAACCCCAGTGCTAACCCCTACAGTACATCACCATACTGCCCTGTTTTTAGGGCCCAAGTACCAGTAGTGTGAAGGGTCCTCTTGCTCTTCTGAGGATTATTATTAATCCTTTTTGGGGGTCTTAACATGCTCAAAAACTCATCGACACACAGATCAGAATCTCCAGCCATTAGGAGGTCAGTGTGGCTTTTGATAAACGGTTCAGCCATGGTGAGCCCTTACATTGAGTGATGTACTTCAAACCAAAAAAGGCTCATGAGAAGAACCATTCAATTCTGTTTCCTGTGTAATGAACTGCATAGCGTCTATGGGAGTCACATGATGAAAAGAACGAACGATTTGGACCAGAAGATATGAGAGGTGAGCTGCTCATTCTTATGTCATTAGCTGCATTGTAATATTTTCCTTACTGGAACTATAGCCAAAATTTTGTTCTTTTGATCAGAAATAAAATAAAATGTAAAATGTTACATTTTCAATAAACAGGCCCCCAATACGTGTCTACATACTGTACACAAATTTTGGAAATAAAATAAAATAAGTGACTCAAAAAAAGATTCGTTCATTTCGATAAACGAGATTCAAAGAACCGAGTCACTAAACAGCGCCACTACACTTCTTTTTAAACAATTCAAAATAAAAGTGTGTGTGATATAAAATGCAAACACAAATGTAACACAAATAATAATAAAGTGTCCATATCAGAATTAATATGAAGAAATAAACAAAACATAACCAATAAAGAGTTTCCTCTTATACATTTCCTTAAATAAAGTCCCTCCTTGTAAAACCTTTTATAAGCCATCTATGGCAACATTGCCCTCTACTGCTGGAGCTAAAGATGATGTCCTACGACTGTGCTTGGTGGGTTTAATGGTCATTTACACAAGGGTTGCGGAATTTGGCCCCAATTACTTACATTGTACTCAAGTTCTGAGTGACAGACTTCATGGTTGGTGTGCAGAGCAGGAAAATGATAACATTCAAGACCTCTTGTAATCAGTGGTGGCTGGTGCAAAAAAATTTTGGGAGGGCGCAAACAAAATAAAAATTTAACTTTTAATACTCGCCTGTAAAAAGCCATTTATCAGGTGATTGCGCATCATTACTACTAGTATAAAATAAAGTCCTGACTCACATCGCATCCAGTCAGCAGCTCCGCTCGCCATAAGAAGTGCTGGAAAAGACTAGTTGAAAATCACATGGTCCAATCACATGAGCCCAAATATTTAAAAACAATACTGAATCGCTAAGAGCAAAAGTGGGAGAATTTGGGTCGCACAGTGCTGCGGCCCAAGGATGATTTGACAAAATCCAATCAGAGCTCAGCCTCAGGTCACATGCTTTTCAAAAATTTACTGCCTACATAAACACTCGTTTGTCTGGTGCCCCGCATACATGAACACAAATGAACGTAATACCGTTTATTTTTTAATTTTTTTATTGCAAATAAATTATATTAAGAAATACAGTGGAATATTGTGACTAAAATACTTTATTCATTATTAAAATAAATAATTATTATGTTAAAAAATTACATGTTAAAGTAGCATTCTTTTCTGCCTAACTTCCCTCCTAAAACAAAACAGCATAAACCAGCATTATGCCAGCATATGTTGTGTTTTGATGCTGGTATGCTGGTGACCAGCATACCAGCACCAGCATACCAGCAAAATGTATCCTGGTCACCAGCATACCAGCACCAAAACACAACATATGCTGGTATAATGTCACTTTACTGATGCTAGTCCACAGCATACCAGCATATATTTTGCTGGTCTATGCTGTTTTTTTCCACCAGCACTAGCATAAGCAAGGTGACTAGCATACCAGCACCTAGCATCATAATGCTGTGATGCTGGTCACCAGCATACCAGCATACTAGCACCAAAATACAACATATGAAGCCCATGCATCCCAGCATACCAACATTTGATGTATGCTATTCACCACCCCATCTAATGTTGGTATGGTATAAAAGCCAAAATACATGCAAGATGGTCATCCAATTAACACTCACTCACTCACTCATCATCTATAGAGCTTAATCCTGTATTCAGGGTCACGGGGGCCTGGAGCCTATCCCAGGAGACTTAGGGCACATGGCAGGGTACACCCTGGACAGGGTGCCAATCCATCGCAGGGCACAGACACACACACTCACTCATTCATTCATTCACACACTACGGGCAATTTGGGAACGCCAATTAGCCTAACCTACATGTCTTTGGACTGTGGGAGGAAACCGGAGTACCCGGAGGAAACCCTCCAAGCACGGGGAGAACATGCAAACTCCATGCACACAGAGACGGGAATCGAGCCTGGCCGGGGATCGAACCCGGACCCTGGCGGTGCAAGGCGACAGTGCTTACCACTACACCACCGTGCCGCCCATCCAATTAACAATAAACAGCAAATAAGTTTTGATTTAAAAATAATAATAATAATAACAAAACATGAAACATGAGACCAACCTCTCAGGGACACTTTTCTGGCATACTGTAAATATGGCTGTGCAAACAGACATTCAGGGTAAAACAGTGGGAACAGGAACAGAGCACTATGAAGAAAAGGTGTTAGGTTTGTAAAAGCTCACTTTTACACCCTATACACAGTCACACATCTTTGTGCCTCTCTCGCAAAGCAGTTCTTGTTTAAGTCAAGACACAAGTGAACATCACATACCTGGCATGTCCATGGTGTTCATGGCTGCTTACCATAAACTGATTTGCAATTCACACAGACCCTGTGACCAGCAGTGGTAACATTCCTGGCATCTGAGGTCAGTCCATGTGCTGGCTGTGTGCAGTCACAGGTGAAGCCTTATCGTGTGGTCAACCGCTTAAAAAAATACAAGAGATCCGTCCCGAATCCAGACCTCGTGGTCAAGGTTCCCATGACATAGTGATGGTCCGTCTGTATCTTGCCTGCTTGTTTGCATTTAGTCTCTATAAAACAGGTGGCTGATCATTTTCATGGTCACAACGGTTTATAAAAAAGGAAAAGGAAACATAAGCATGATGATAATAAAATTACTGTCAATAATCATCAATAACTATTGACCATGAATAAAGACAACACAGACTTTTGCAATGTTATACAACAATTTATACTTTTTGCATTACGATTTACATTCACACCTTAATATCACAAACATCTGTAAGCTACATGTGGCAGTATTTTAGGCAACGGGAGCTGAAGTGTTTGTGCTAAATAACATTATAGATAGCAGCGTCATAAGCTAACCAAATAGCCACCGTAACATGAAGCTATGCAAAACGGGGTGAATATATTATAAACATTTACACCACAGCTGATACTGACAACCATCTGTAATCTACATACTGTAAGGCATTAGCTTAGCCACCTGTGAGCTAACCTGTTTGTGCTAAGCTACATAAGGCAGTATGTTAGCATGATTTAGCAGTGTTATCTACATGCTAACCAAACCATTTAAGTGACAGTAAATGACAATGTTTCACATAAACTGGCAAAAGTTTGTAAGAAAATGAGGAAAAATAAATTAATATTAGTTTTATATTATCAGAATAAGGATTATATAAGATTTAAAAACTTACCCATGGTAACAGTTTGCTGGATTCTCCTCCTTCGTTCTCTGTTGGAGGCTCAGTGTTGTTCTGAGGTAAATCTAAACTCCTCCCACTGTCCAGAACATTCTGTAGAACTTTAGAAACCTGTACATCCCCAACATCTTCCACACGCGCAGGATCGGATCTACTGTGTGTGTGTGTGTGTGTGTGTGTGTGTTTGGGGGCGTGGCCTTGTATGTAGATTACCCTGACTGTTTCCCTGTGAACAGCGTGTGGGCGTGTCCTGTCTCATGTCATTATCAGTGAATGAAGTGTGGCAGAAAGACTGAATCTCTCCTTACATTCATATGGATTACATAAACTGAGAACATTTATTTTTGATTAAACTTGCTACATTTAAAAGTAAACACTTTAAGCTTTCTATAGATATATATATGTATAGATATATAGATATATGGATATGTGTGTGTTCATTTTAGTTCATTTTAGTGACATGTTTCAAAAAGATTTTCGGGGAGACTGAGAGGTCAGAAAGCGCAACCTGTTTATTTTCTTTATTTTACAAAAGCGCAATGTTTTATTGATATGTGAGTTTACATTAACAAGGTATACTGGTAACCCTGCTGGTATAATTGCTGGTCAAGCTGGTGACCAGCTATTATGGTCTATGCTGGGTTTTTTTTTTCCAGTTTTATGTGATTTCCATTGATTACTTTTTTAAAAAATATACATTTATTGCCAGTGTATTTTATAAAAGGTTTGTGTTGTGTTATTAGACAACCCACAGATATTTAATAAATGTAAAATAATGCATTTACATGTTTTTGGTAAATGGATTATTTTTGTCTCTTGTATGTAAATGCATTTAAAGATAACACTACACGGTCCATGTATTTACATCACACATTATTTTCAGTACTAGCTATTAAAAAACAAGATAATGAGCTAAAATGGTAACCAATTTTAACTACC
>JAAGKR010003639.1:34099-71710 GCA_011419295.1 Clarias macrocephalus
GTGTGTGTGTGTGTGTGTGTGTGTTTGGGGGCGTGGCCTTGTATGTAGATTACCCTGACTGTTTCCCTGTGAACAGCGTGTGGGCGTGTCCTGTCTCAGGTCATTATCAGTGAATGAAGTGTGGCAGAAAGACTGTATCTCTCCTTACATTCATATGGATCACATAAACTGAGAACATTTATTTTTGATTAAACTTGCTACATTTAAAAGTAGACACTTTAAGCTTTTTATAGATATATATGTATAGATATATAGATATATGGATATGTGTGTGTTCATTTTAGTTCATTTTAGTGACATGTTTCAAAAAGATTTTCAGGGAGACTGAGAGGTCAGAAAGCGCAACCTGTTTATTTTCTTTATTTTACAAAAGCGCAATGTTTTATTGATATGTGAGTTTACATTAACAAGTAAAGACATAAATCGATACATTATACATATGTGTTTGGTTAAAAATGATGGAACATTTTAAGTTATTTTGACAGTTACCATAAAAAATGCAAGTGGTCCCAACGCCGGAACCGCCGACCACATGGTGCTGGTGCTGGTATACTGGTAACCCTGCTGGTATAATTGCTGGTCAAGCTGGTGACCAGCTATTATGGTCTATGCTGGTTTTTTTTCCAGTTTTATGTGATTTCCATTGATTACTTTTTTAAAAAAATATACATTTATTGCCAGTGTATTTTATAAAATTTTTGTGTTGTGTTATTAGACAACCCACAGATATTTAATAAATGTAAAATAATGCATTTACATGTTTTTGGTAAATGGATTATTTTTGTCTCTTGTATGTAAATGCATTTAAAGATAACACTACACGGTCCATGTATTTACATCACACATTATTTTCAGTACTAGCTATTAAAAAACAAGATAATAAGCTAAAATGGTAACCAATTTTAACTACCAAAACCTTGCTGGTGGCCCAGTATATAAATCATGCTGGGCTATGCTGGATTTTTCAGCAGGCATGCTGGTCTTCCATCAGTTATGCTGGTTCACCAGCTAAACCAGCACCAGACCAGCACTAACCAGTATTAACCAGCACACATTTTCAGCAGGGTTTAAGGGGGGCGGCACCCCTGCGCCACATATTGACCAGCCGCCACTGATTGTAATGTACGGTATATGTATTCACCTCAAGAAAGAAAAAAATTCAGTACGACCCCTATCCTTCTGACTACCAGGAAAAAAATATTTTCAAATTACTTTTATTTTTCCTTTTTCCAATTGTTTGAAAGTCAATGAGCATACTGACAAGTTTTTTTTTTTTTTTTTAAGTTTTATTTTCTCAATATGTTGGGTCCACCCCAATGGACAACGGAAGTTAGTATATTTGAAAACGAACCATGAACACAACAAGGAAATTACAAAGAAAATTTCAAGAATCAGTATGACCTTGGACTGGAAATAACACATCATTGTTAGTGTGGTTTTTGTATTTTGGAACTTTGTGTTTCTTGTTTATAGGGTACGACACTTAGTGCACATATATACACAGTGCACATCACATATGTTTTACTGTTACATCCAGATCTGCGACACCTGGATGCATGTGCTTCATCCACCATTTCTGGAAGATGGATGGCTCCATAGTGTCTCAGGGATGCATTCGGCTGATGTTTCCACTTTTGACGTGGGGGAGTGTAGTTATCTTCACTCTCACTAGAGATTCCAGCTTAACCATGCGTAATCAGCTGCTCACCAAGGAGCAATTTGAATTCAAGAAACTTCAGTAGTTTCTTCCCTTGAAGCTTGCTGTACTGAAGCCATGCATTGGTGATTGCCAAATCAAAAAAGTGCAAAATTACACGCACCGCCCATTTCTGAGTGCAAGTGCCCATCTTGTAGAAGCTTAGCATCCGGTCGGCCACGTCTACCCCACCCATGTTGCTGTTGTACTCAGCTACTGCCAGTGGTCTTGACTCCTGAACATACCTTCTGTCCTTCTTAGACCATCTCTTGCATGTGTCTTGAGGCTCAATGCCATAATGCAGAGGATGCCATGACCACTGGCTTATGTCAAACCACTTAATGATAGCAAGTTCAGGAGGGCTTCGTCTAACCACCATCAGATGTCCCTCTTCCTTTTTTTTGATGGCCTGGTCCCCTATAATGTTGCACTCCTTTGGAATTCTGTTCTTCATCAGAGTTCCAGTTCCTGTCAGGATGGAGGTCGACGGTCGTAAAGTACCGGTCAAAGAACAAGTAGGTTCCTCTGGGAACGGATTCAGTCAAATGAAGAACAGCTTGTGCTCCGATGCCCTGTCCTGCTGTTGGGAAGGTGGTCTTGCCTTGGTACACAACAAAATCTAAGACCACGCCATTTGGTGTGGCCAAGACAAACACCTTCAATCCAGTTGGGTATGGTTTGCCCGGAACATACTGGCCAGATGTGGATGGTTGTTCTCTCGCGGACCCTTCTGCCTCTGTTTGCCCTGTCTGAACTTCATCATCTATGCTTTCTGACTCCTCTGACTCTGCCACAAACTCTGCATTTCCATCTTCCTCATCTGACAACGCAATATCTGTGTTTTCAACAACAATTTGCACCAAAATTCTCTGCCTCTGAAAGTGATTCCCTTCCTGCTTACGATAATCAAAATTTTGGTAATAATTACAACTGTCCACTAAGGAGGACATTTTATAAATTCTCACTTATCATGGAAAAACATTCATACATTACATTAGAAAATTAATGAAAGTGTTTTTTATAGATTCATCTAAGCTAAAACAACAACATTTCAAGATAAAACTTTATCAATAAAAAAAGATTAAGCAGTTACTTTTCTTCTTTCCATAAAATGTCCTGGTGGTGATAGATGCCATTTTCTTGAAGGAGGAAGAGGAAGTTCCCAAAGCCCCACCCCTATAAATCTGGTACCATTTAAAAGTCCTGAATGTCCTCTTTAAAGCACAAGAGGAGTTAATTAGGTAGCATTCAGGATATGGGAGATATTCAAGTTTACAAATGTCCTCTAGAGAAGACAAATTTGAACTGCCCGTAGTCAGGAGGATCTATGACAGGACAAGTTTTGAGTTGTTAAATCAACACTGTAGGAACCCAACAGTCAGATTATCTCTGATAACAATTCAGACAAACTGGGACAAAAGCAGGGTTTCATTATGATAAACACACATTTCTTTATTTCAGTTTCATAGCTGACAGCCAGCGCAGTGCAAATTCAATTCAATTAAATTTTATTTGTGTAGCTCTTTTAACAATTGTCAGTGTCGCAAAGCAGCTTTACACAATCAGAAGAATTATTTAAGTTTGTATGGAATGTGAATGTGTAAGAATCAAATCCAATCCTCAGTGCAACATGAAGCAAAAACAACAACAACAAAACTCTTAAAAATCCAAATTAAACATTGGTCCTGGTCATGAAATTAAGAGTGACAAAGGTGTTTAGGTCACTCTGAAAAAGATGAAGCTTCATAATCTGTTAAAGCTAAAAAAGCATACAGACAAAAAACCCACAAACTCCAGGAACTCAAATATACAAAGATTCAACATAACCTGTGTTTTTTTTTTTTTTTTAGAACTTTTAGTTACATATAAAAGTATATTTTAAACCTTTTGAAAAAAAAACAGATTACAAAAACAATAACAAACACAATCTCCTTTTTAAAGCAAAATTCTGAAAAACTTATTTTAAGTTTTTTAACAGTCAACAATGTTCTCATATTATATTCTTATTATTCACTCTTCAACTGTCAGGAAAGTAACTTAAAACACATGAAATAGAATTAACTTTTTTTTCTACAAGCTCTTGATGTTAAATTTTAATCATAGTAAACTCTATTTGTCTAAAGCACTTTTGATGACATCATGCTCTTTTCTGATAACAAAGCAATTTGTATTTTTGGCCAATCTTTGTAAACATTCCAAATTATTCAGACCAAAATATAGGAGAATAAAACAAATTCAAGCTCATAAATAATAATAAAAGCTTATGTTTTTTTATCCTGAATGTAACCAAAGATGATAAAAGCGGTGAAAAAAAGACAAAAATGTTATTTTGTGAAATCAAGCATCATTCATCTTAAGACTACGTATTTAAATTCAGTTTTTTGTTAAATGTGCAGTGTGAAAGCCATTGTGTGTGTGTGTGTGTGTGTGTGTGTGTGTGTGTGTGTGTGTGTGTGTGTGTGTGGAATCACATAGGGTTAAGGGCCTTGCTCAAGGGCTCTAGGTAGCACCTTTGAGTTAACTATTTTTAATGATACTTTTGGAACCTGCAGTGACTTTCATCAGCCAGTTTTCTTTTCTAGACTTTTTTGTAATTTTTTGTAAAAAGAAATGTCAGGAATCAAACATTGGAATCACTTGGCCAGAGCGAATCCAACTCGGTCGTTATCTCGGTCAAAGACAGTGTAGAAACGGCCGATAAAAATATCTCCAAGGATCCACAGAGGGCCAGCAGGGGGAGGTATGTCCATTGCCATGAAGCCAGACAGACACACCGTCATACCGAACTTGGTCGACTGATCGGGGTGGGGGGTTTAGAGAGAGAGAGAGAGAGGCAATGTTTTGAACTTTGTATCTTAGTTTTTTTGTATTATTGCACCATCACCTGACAGTGTGACACAAGATTTCTACTGTGATTGTGAAACGATAGATAGATAGATAGATACTTTATTCATCCCCGTGGAGAAATTCACAACCAAGAACCAGAGCTCTTAAATTACCGCCATACACACACACAAACACAATCACAGTACCAGTAAAAATCTCAACGCACCTTGAAGATGTAGTCATCTCCAGTCAGGTTGAAGGTTTTCCCTCCCATAGTGAAGGACACCACCGGCAGTGAGGGAGTCTTTTTGCAGTCAATCCAGTACTACAGAGAAAAAGGACATACTATTATGCTTCCCTACCTCTTCATCTTAATGTATAATCTCAGCCTGTTAGAGAGTACAAAGTCTTTGGTACACTTTTACTCTGTCCATCAACAGACTTTTTTTTTTTTATTTTAGGGTGGGGACTTGACCTAACTATTGAAGAAACAGGTTTTTAGTCATCGTTTGAAAATTGCCAAAGACTCAGCTGTACGGACATCTAGAAGAAGTTCATTCCAACACCTAGGTGCCAGAACAGAAAACAGTCATGTCTTCCTCAATTCCTGAGAGATGGTGGGACCAGCCGAGCAGTGCTGGAGGATCGGATGGAATGGGTGGAGTGCGTGGTGTGATTAGAGCTGAGAGGTAAGCTGGACCGTTTTTAGCTTTGTAGGCAAGCATCAGGGTTTTCAATTTGATGTGGGCAGCTACAGGAAGCCAGTGCAGGGAGCAGAGAAGTGGGGTCGTGTGGGAGAACTTGGGAAGGTTGAAAACTAGACGTCCAGCTGAATTGTGGATCAGCTGCAGAGGACGAATGGTGGTCAGAGGCGACCTGAAGAATGGACAAATTCTATTGATACTGAAAAAATTGTTAAGAGTGAGTAAGTTTAGCAGTGTGTTTGGAAAATGACAGTTGATTGTCCAGAGATTGCAGGCAGTGACTGAAGGAGTTATCTGATTGTTGTCCAGGGATATCACAAGGTCTTGAAAGAGGATGAATCACCTGGGATAAACAGCAGTTCAGTTTTACTGAGATTGTGTTTCAGCTGATGAGCTGCCATCTAGAATGAGATGTCTGCCAAACATGCTGAGGTCTTGGTGGAAACCTGAGTGTCTGAGGGAGGAGAGAATGAGTTGTCTGTCATTTGCATAACAGTGGTATGAAAAGCCGTGCAAGGATATGACTTTACCAAGAGACTGAGTATTGAGGGAGAACAGGAGAGGGCCAAGTACTGAGCCTTGTGGGACACCAATGGAGAGTCTGCATGGAGCAGATGTGGAGGATTGTACGAACAGATTAGAGAATCTTGTAGTTCACCATGTCAAATGCAGCCGACAGGTCCAGGAGGATGAGGACAGATGATAGTTTAGCTGATCTAGCAGTAGCAGTTACTATTTCCTACCAACCTTTGTTTTTCTAAATTATTTCTCTATCGACATTTGATAAAGTTGTAAAGTAAGATAAAACCATGTTTATGCTAACTGCAGGGAGGGGAATGAAGCTGTAAGCAGGGAACTGAAGAAATGTCAGAGTACACCCATCGTAGGAGATCAGTTTGAGGGATCATTTAAGAAATCTAATCTTTTGGATTTGTGATTATACTTAATTAACACACAATTAAGAAAAGCTCATTTCATATAATTTAGGAGTGTATACTGATGTGCGTGTGTATGTGTGTGTGCGTGTGCCACTCACCTCCCCCATGATCAGAGGGATGGCTCCAATGGCTTTGTTCAGAGCTCGAATTTCTTGCACCGGCCCTGTGATCATGGACGTTCCCGTGTCGACAATTGCCTGGCAACCATCCTTACACAGTGTCAGTGTGCTTCCCACCTCCACTCTGCATCAACACACACACACACACACACACACACACACACACACACACACACACACACACACACACACACACACACACACCATAAGCCAACATTATCTGTTTATAAGAACGCCAGACTGAGGTGCACTAATACACACACCAGGCACATGCTAAACACTGGTCTAACACTTGTTTAACACCCCTATCTGTACACTGCATATTTATTATTAGCACAGATTTGCATTTCTGCGTTCTGATATGAATGCATATCTTGTGGGGTGGATTTTTAAACTCACTGCTTAAATTTATATAAAGCAGCGGTGCTCAGCTGTAGTGGTGGCGGGCCAGTTTCCACCGCAGGCTGGTCACTCGTTTGCTCAAACACTGCTGATTCAACTAATCTGTTAATCGTCAGGTTCAGTGGGTGTTTTAAGGTGTTGGTGAATTACACACTGTGCTGAACATTCGAACTCCAGGACTGGAGTTGAACACGCCTGAAATAAAGCATTGAATGAATCATAAAATTGTGATTGAAAAAAATTGGGAGTTCATTAAAAAAATAATAATAATAAATAAATAATTGTAAAAAAAGAAAAGACAGCCTTAAACTTATTAAACGTATCCATGAGGTAGCTCTGATCACACACTCAGGAAAACGGGATGAAAAAAATTTGTATTGTCAGATGCATCTATCTGTCCGTCTATCTGTCTGTTCTGTCTGTCCGTGCACCTATCTTTAATGTTCATGGTAACGCTTGATATCAAGGTCATACTTAGAATAGGTGAATTACACAAATAATCTGTCAGCCATGTTGTTCTCTTGTCCATTAAGTGTCCCAACAGGGCACTGACCCCAAGTATATATCAAAGCTGGCTGTGTAATGGAGAAAAAAATATATACAGTGGAACCTCGGATTGCGAGTAATGCGATTTACGAGTGTTCCGCAAGAAGAGCAAAGATTTTAAATGAATTTTGACTTGAAGAACGAGCAAGTCTTGCATGCGCTCTTGTTTTGATATCGAGCGTCACGTGATCACAACTGAGCCAATGGTTTTTCTTTCTCTTATGCTGCGGAATTGTGGGTAATCGTTTCCCCTGCTGGGTCTTAGTGCTCGTCTCTTACTGGTATAATCAACATCTTGCTCTCTGTTTCAGCGAGTCTCCTACGTGTGTGCGCAAAATTTGTGTAATTTGACACCGACGCACGCACTCACACGCTCTCACCTTTACACCCCCCTCCCCGGCTTCACACACACACAGACACACTCTCTGCTTTACACAGAAAACTCTGCTCTGTCGCGATTCTTTTCAACCGTAAAGTGCTAGTTCATTTGTTTGTTTGTTTTTTTTTACTTTACAGCAGTGATTCCGTACATGCGAATGTCATCAGAGATTTCTTTTTTTTTCCATTAAAACAGGTTTTCCGTTGTGTGTGTGTTTGTTGTGAAACTTAAAAAGTAAGGTGGGGGGAGGGAGGAGGAGTTTTACTGTGTAAGACAAGGAGAGGGAAGGGGCTAATTCCACACACACACACACATACACATATACACATATACACATATACACACACACTCACACATACACACACATACACACACATACACACACACACACACATACACACATACACACACATACACATACACACACACACACACACACACACACACATACACACACACACACACACACACACACACACACACACACACATACACACACACACACACACATACACACACATACACACACACACACACACACCACACATACACACACACACACACACACATACACACACACACACACACACACACACACACACACACACATACACACGCATACACACGCATACACACGCGGCGCCGGAAACGGATCTGTCAGGAGTTATTTTTACTTTTTTTTAAAGATAAAGTATTAATTATTTTTATGTATTATTTTTTTGGGGCTGTGGAATGAATAATTTGAGTTTTCATTATTTCTTATGGGAAAATTAGATTTGGTTTACGAGTGTTTTGGAATACGAGCCCACTCCCGGAACAAATTCTGCTCGTAATCCAAGGTTCCACTGTATACTGCTTACCAAAAAAAAAAAAAAAACTCTGAAAAGGAGGAAACGTTTGGCATGTATACAATTAAATGTTCCCTTAGTAAGGATTGGAAGCACTGCATGTTGACCTCCTGACCAGTAAAGACGCAGCTCACGGGTTAGAGAGGGGAAAAAACATCACACAGGACATGATCAGCAGATCACAGTACATGAAAGGAACTGAAAACTGTAACTTTAAATAACAGTGCATTTGTGTGTGTGTCTTTGGGATGTTCAGTGGTATATGATATGATGTCCATCCAAGCTTGATCTCCGTTGTATTTCAAGGAATCAAGAGTGTCGTCATGGTTACAGTGTATGTGTGCATCCCCTATTTTATACATGAAAAAGTGTAACCAGCAGGTGTTTTGGGGGAGAAAAAAATAAATGCAGCCTGAAAACAGCTCTGTGTGTGTGTGTGTGTGTGTGTGTGTGTGTGTGTGTGTGTGTGTGTGTGTGTGTGTGTGTGTGTGTGTGTGTGAGAGATCACTTCTTACGCGTCCATCTTGATCTGCCAGTATGCTTTACGGGTGACGTTCAGGTAAAAAAGATCTCCATCAAAATACTGCTGATCAAAACCACCCAGCATCAGCTCTCCGCCAATCTCTGCTTTAGGGTCCCTGCACACACAAACACACACAGTCACATGTGTGTGTGTGTCACAGTCATATGCTTAAGACACAGAATTCAGTCCTGTGAACTTTCCCAGCAAACTTTCCCCAACAAGGAAAAAGCAGAAGTAAGAGACGTAGTGCGTTATGAAAAACATTTACACAGCAGTGCAATTATGAAACTCTTCAGGGGATTATATAAAATGAAATAAAATGTCAAAGGCTGAAGATCAACAAATTTTTGGAGTCTCGACCCTATCCAAAATGTGTGCACCGAGCTAAAAATCAGCTATTTTAATTTAACACTACCAATTCTGCCAAGAGGATTTTTTGTTTTGTTTGTTCTATTTCAGTTCATCCAGCACATCAGCTGATGGATACTCTTAACATTGGAAATATATGCTTTGCTTCTGTGGCAGTTACTTATGGAGTTTGGTTGGCAGCTCGAGACCCCAATGTCATTCACACACTACAGGCAATTTGGGAAAGCCAACTAGCCTAATCTGTATGTCTTTGGACTGTGGCAGGAAACCGGAGCACCTGGAGGAAACCCACCAAGCACGGGAAGAACATGCGAGCTCCATGCACACAGACCCTAAGGCGGGAACCGAAGTCTTGACCTTGGAAGTGTGAGGTGAGATTGGTAACCACCAAGCCATCGTACAAGAGGAGCAGTCAGCTATCCCACCAGAATTCTGATTCAGGAGCAACAAAAAGCTTCTGCTAAAGGGGCTACTCGCCAAAGTGATATTTAACGTAACGTTAGGCGTGCGGTAGGTACAATTTTGATTTCCATAAAGCTCAAATAAATTAAAACGTCTGCACCAAACTCTTAGGGTTTTCTTCTATTACAATCATTCTACTGTGCAATATTTAGACCAGCAGAAGACCGAGTGAAGATCTCAGAAATAAAGAACTGCTTTTTTTACTTAAACACTCTGGTTTGGCGCAGGTCAACAGTAACTTTCAGACATTCATACAGAATGAAGTAAAATCCACACCAGAGCTCAGCACCTGCATATGGCACCTAGCAAATCCTGATATGCACAGATATAAAAGGCATGGCTTCTGTAGCAGATCCTGTAATTCTGCCATTAACACATGTTAGTATAAATTATTTAAGCTGAAGGCATCATAACCTGAAATGAGCTCTAGCGCTACAGGGGGCGAAAAAAAAAATAAATGTGAGGTTGAATTAAAATAATTCTGCAAAAAAGAGTGGGTCAAAATTCCTCCACTGGCACTGGTTTGACTGAACATACACAGTGGCAAGAAAATCTAAGTGCAGCTTTTGGAATTTCATGGTTTTCTGTGTTTAATTTGTCATAAAATGTGATCTGGGCCCATAAGCGTCTCAGAATCACTCGTGGGAATTGCGCTCAAAGTTCATTTAGGACTGAAAATATTGTGTGTATAAATCTGCGCATGAGCTGCAGTGCTGTAAGGGCAGAGCTTAATTTATTATTTCCAACACCGTTGGCTGTGTCACTGTTTCAAAACTGCATCTTCACTTTTACTAAAAAATATTACAGTATCAGTCACCGGAGAAAGAGAGAGAGCACACGGAATGTTTGTTAATGCTACATACCGTATGTGATTTAAAAAATGATAATTAATTAATTTTAAAAAATATTAAATTTTCGTCCAAACGTGTCTTTTATGAGCTCCGTGTCACTCAGTGTTACTAAAACGCCTCTCCTCCGTGCGCGTCTCTGCCTGAATGCCATTTCTACTCACAAACAGTTAGGACACCTCCGGAGCGCTCCTACATTTTGGTGGACTTAGAAGTGATTTCCTATTGTAAGAATATTGATATATTGATAAACATTTTACTTTTTTTTTTTTTATGTTCACATACTTTTTCTTGCCATTGTAAAAGGAAACCCTATACACAGCAAAATGCTAACAATTCTCAAAACCATCATCTTCTAATTTTTTTTTTCTTTTTAGGTTTTAACATTATGGCATTACAGCTAACTGCCTGACCCCGGCAGTCCTGTACCAACTCAGAACTGCAATCTAGTCACATTATATATATAAAGATCCTTAATATGAGATTAGAACAAACCAAATATTTATTATTATTAAGCATATTTCTAATTTCTTAAACTTACATTTCTAATTCTATTGGCAGATAATGTTGCTAGTTTTAAGTGTTTATTTCTTGAAAGAAGCAAAAGTATCTGCCAATAGAACAAGAAATTTACATTTGGTTTATTGCAATCTTATATTAAAACATTTGGGATAAACTTGATTAAATAAAAATGATTTTCACTTGTTAATGTCTGACTAGTTGCAGTGAGTGAGGAGGTTGGTTCTGTGTGCCCGTCAGAGTGAGCAGAAAGGCTGCTATGTTAGGAGAGCACATGCACGAGATGAGTCAGAAACATAACGTCATTTGTACATCATCTGTATGTTTGTGCCTTTAGTGCTGATACACATTGTAATGTTTCAGGTTCACATGACTCCTGGTCTACCTTAATTACAGAAAACTGTGATGATTAAAGGTGGTCAAGAAATACATTTTACATTTACATTTGTGTATTTGGCAGACATCCTTATCCAGAAAGACTTACATTTTCTAATTTTTCATATTTGAGCAATTGAGGGTTAAGAGCCTTGCTCAAGGGCCCAACAGTGGCACCTTGATGTTGATGGGGTATGAACCTGTGACCTTCTGATCAATAGTCTAATGCCTTAACCAATGAGCTTTTAGTCATGTATAAGGATCTAGATAACTAGAAGGTGGCGTAAACTCAGACCTGTTGATGTAGAAGGAAAAGATGTTCTGCGGCAGGAGTTTGGCGGCCATGATGGAGTCAAACACGGGGAGGACTTTTCCCACTGACAGGATGGGATACCCCATGCCGAGCACACCGTCGAACTGGGCAAAGGCGAACACCACTCCCGGCTCCATCACCGCTTCACCAAACATCTGGTTCGTTATGTTCAAACCCGCCAGCTGCACCCACACACACACACACACACACACACACACACACACATGTATCAGCGTAAATAGTTCTTAAACATGTTAAACACATTCCATCAAAAGGCCAGACACTCACAGTGACTGTGTCCTGACTGAAGTAACCTCTCAGACTTCCTCTGCCGTACTGGATGGCGAACTTAGTACCGTTCTTTACGTAGGTACTCGACTTCTCAGGGTTATAACGGTGGTGGAGCCCTAAGAGAGTGAGAGAGAGAGAGAGAGAGAGAGAGAGAGAGAGAGATTATCAGAGTGACAGTAACTCAGTGAAAGTGCCCTCTGTTCCCTATAGAGATCAGTCCTGTTTACGTACAGCAGGCCAGGTTGAAGAAGGAGCAGTGGATGGAGGGAACCCAGAGGTTGGAGGATCCGGTGTCGAAAAGGACAGTGAAGGTCTGCGGCGGAGTCCCAATGCTGATCACGCCAAAATACTGAGCCTGATAAAGTCAGAAGAAGATGGAAGGTCATTATATGTCCATAAGAGCAGCATTGGGGGACGTTAACTTTTAAAGTAACTAATTACATTACTTTTTAAAGACAGTAATTTTGTAGTCCGTTACATTACTGCGTTGCTTTCTGATAAAGTAACTAGTTCGAGTAAATGAAAACTACTTTGTGCTTCCTCATGCATGTTGTCTTAGTCAAGACTTTTATAATTATTCTACCATCAACACTCAGTGAAGTTTGGCCCATAATCTGTTAACTACTAATACCCCTGTCTCACCTACGCGGTTTCGCGCGGTGGCCTTAAGTACGGTTCATCAGCTGTGATTATGTTTCCATCTTTCTACACGTCGGTCCTCGCATAGTCAAACCACATAGGTGAGATAGGGGTATAACAGCAGGAATAACAGAGGGGGCGGGGCTTGTAAGACATCTCTTACTAAGACATAAACTTGCATCATACAGGCACATCATACAGTTTCTCACGTCCATTTCAGCAGCTATGAATGCTCGTTCCCTCACCACTCAACTTGTCATGTTACAGAGAAACATGGAAACTTAAAGGTACAGCTTTACCCCTGACTCTTACACAAGCACTGACACTGGAGACTCCTTCCATAAATTTTCTCCCATAAATCTCCTTATTTACACTCCTCTGTAAATGAATGAGTCGTTATTATAGTAACCATGAGCGTATTTCAGAGAATTAAATCATAAATGTCAGTGCTGTGGTGTAATATTAGATATTAGTGACACACAGTCTGACTAATTAAATGCATTAAACATTTGCTGCTGCTTACGTCCATGAAGTTTGAGAGTTTCTCGACAGGAAACTGAGCGGCGTCCTCACTCCACGCCTCAGTGCGAGGTTTCAGCCGGCCCTCAGCAAGCGCGTTGTCGACGAGTGTGCGCCGCACAGAGGTCATCCGCCGCAGGGGAATCCTGAAATACATTCCAGTGATAAAGTGATAAATAAATGCCCTAAATAAGCTTTTCCTCTGCAGCAGAACTCTCAAGTCTTTTTTGTTTTTCCTGCGGCACTCATTAAGAGAGCAGGTGTCCTATAAACCTGTCGTACCCATCAGCCTCTCCTACTCACACTTACCAGGTGTGCACATGCCAAAAATATGTCATGTTTTGCTGCTTTAGTGCCACACCCATGAACCAATGCTACTGATCCCAGCAACTCCTGGGTTCATGTTTACTATTGAAAGTTTTTTTTTTTTTTACTGTTTATGCTTTAGTGCACATTTTATTTTATTTGCATGGTGAAAAATAACAGTCTACCAATGGACTGATGGATATCATTAAATTAATTTGTGCTAAGTCAGCAAGACAGCAAATATGTTCCGTTAATGTTAAAAACACGTCTGTCACAAACTGCTACCAGTATGTCAGGAAATGCTACCTCAAATAAAACTACAGTATATTGTTTTCAATTCTATGTAATTAGAAAACTATGTTTGTGACTTGTTCATAAGTAAGAAATAATAGTAAGAAAGTACCACGGATTATAAATGTTTTGTTACTGGAAGGAAATTCTGGTAGGTTAGGAAAACATGATGGGTTTATTAACTGCACCTCAAGATACTGTGCATTATT
The DNA here is from genome assembly GCA_011419295.1 of Clarias macrocephalus. Taxonomy (NCBI): domain Eukaryota; kingdom Metazoa; phylum Chordata; class Actinopteri; order Siluriformes; family Clariidae; genus Clarias; species Clarias macrocephalus. The sequence goes on from JAAGKR010003639.1 coordinate 48,222, forward strand.
TTGTTTTTCAGATGAACTGACCTTCATGTCTTAAAGTAATAATGGACAGTTGTTTCTCTTTACTTAATTCCATAGGTCCCATTTCACAGTTTTGATATTTTCAATAAACAAAGTTATTCACCACTGGCCTTCACTTTCCCTAGTTGGACTACAGAGGTTGCTAGATGGATGGAGTACTGTTCTACGATGACCACTGAATTAAGAGGCATGTCCAAACCTGTATTCCGTTTTCTTTTTTTTTTTCTCTCTCTGAAAGGGAAAGACTGAAATAAAAGACAATTCTTTACATCTTTTGACACCTGGACTATGTGTTTATTCGCGTCAGTGCTACAGCTTGATGTGAAACCGCATAGTGTATCTGCTTGCACTCATAAAGTGACCGTCACCAAGTTCCTTTTATGGTCAGGGGAAGCTCAGTGGTTAAGGCGTTGTACTACGGTTCAGAAGGTGCCAAGTTCACATCTCACGAACACCAAGTTGTCCCTGTTGTACCCTTGAGCAAGGCTCTTGACTCTCAACTGTTTGGATGTATAATGAGATAAAAGGTAAGTCACTCTGGCTAAGGGTATCTGCCAAAGGTTGTAAAATGTAAATATATAACTTTCCCCTGGAAGAGTCTTAAGAGGAAGAGTCGCTTATTACTGAAGGTTCCTCATTTCCTGAAAAAACAACAACAAAGGACCAACTGTGGACTTGAGAGAGAGAGAGATTTGTTTCTAAACTAGGAATTACACTTTCCGGTCACAGGAAGAAAAGAGAACAGAAAGTGAAACAGCTTTGTTAAACAGCGAGGAGAAGAAAGGCTCGGTGCGTGAGAGCGCTCTGACCATCAGGACTTCGCCTCAAACTCACACAAGGCAAATCTGAAATGATAAATACTAGAAAGACAACATGCAGCTTGTGTGAATGAGATATTACACAAGCTCATGAGGGTAAAAACACACACACACACACACACACACACACACACACACACACACACACATCTTACTGTATGTTATTAATGTAGTGTTTCATGAGTCTTCTTTAAACAGGGCAGAAACTGAAAATCTCACAGAATGATAAACGTCATAAACTGCTACCAGTATGTCAGGAAATGCTACCTGAATATAAAACTTTTTTTTTTTTTTTGCAGTGATATGACAATTCAAAACATCTCAATTCCTACTTATACATCCTACTTGTAAGTCATGTTTCTCCTGCATGCATCTACACTGAGTTTTTATTTTGTTAGGTTTTATGAAATATAAAATAAAAAAACACAAATAATAAAATTCCTTCCTATGTTATTATTATTATTATTATTATTATTATTATTATTATTATTACCTGATTAAGGCGTCGCTGCTCATAAATAACAGCATTAATCCCACACTCAGCTCGAGATTCTTCATGTTTTCACCTCAAACCCGCAACAAACTAACAAACTAACTGACAAACACACCGGAGTGAAAGTGTGAAGCTCCAACTCGCTCTACTTCCGTTAAATTCCGTCACTGGGTTTCGGAAACATTCGGCCACTTTCGACTGTTTCCGCCCAGCCTCGCGCTGATTGGATAAACACCACCAAATCTTCTCTGATTCGCTGCTGATACGTCAATCAAACGTCAATCGAATCACACGCCGCGGGGTTCCCGGATCACACTGAATTAGTTTACATTAATATAAAACTAATATAACTATTATATATATATAACTATATAAACATCGATATAATTCTGGCGATATATCTTTATTTTATATATAATGTATTTTAATACCTGTCTGTCTGTCTGTCTACAGAGCCTTGCAAAAATATTCGCACTCCTTGGACCTTTCCGCATTTTGTCACTTTACAGCCACAAACGTAAACGTATTTCATTGGGACTTTTATATGACACAAAGTTGTTGTTGGTGTAATTGTGAAGTGGAGGTAAATGATAAATTTTCAAGTCTTGTCACAGATTCTCCGTACTTTGAGTAGGTCAATCTAACACATGAATATGTTTTGATCTAAACCACTCCATTGAAGCTCTGGCTGTATGTTTAGGGTCGTTGTCCTGCTGGAAGGTGAAGTTCCGCCCCAGGCTCAAGACTCTTCTGAGATTGCCCTGTATTTGGCTCCATCCATCTCCCAATCAATTCTGACCAGCTTCCCTGTCCCTGCTGAAGAAAAGCATCCCCACAACATAATGCTGCCACCACCGCGTTTCACAGTGTTCGTTTTCTGCCACACATACAGTACGTAGCGTTTTGGAATGGCTTTCTTTTTTTACTTGTCTATCTATCTTTCTTTCTATATCTATCTGGTACAGAATTAGATGGGAAATTAAACACTGTCTGAAGCAAAGTGCACAGCAAAGAAGTGAATTTTAATATATTTGAATTTTGGATCAAATAAAGTGAAAAATTAAGTGAAACATTTGACATGCAGCTAAAATAAATATCATTTAAAACTATGGGTGCTCATTCTGTGCCTTCTGTATCCTTTCGCATATTATTATTCCATACTTGTATTGTGGATCTGTATATCTGATATTGACCTCCACTTTATCTATCTATCTATCTATCTGTCTGTTTTAACACAGACTGGCTTAGTGGTTAGCACCGTTGCTTTGCACCTTCGGGTTTGATTCCCGGCCAGATTCCTACCTCCGTGTGGATGGAGTTCTCCCTGTTCTTGGTGGGTTTCCTCCATGTACTCCGGTTTCCTTCCACAGTCCAAATTCATGCTGATTAGGCCAATTGGCATTCCCAGATTGAACGTAGTGTGTGAGTGTGTTTATGTGTGTGTGCCCAGCGATGGACTGGTACCCTGTGCCCAAAATTTCCTGGGATAGGCTCCAGGCCCAGAATAGTCAAGTCAAGTCAATTTTATTTATATAGCGCTTTTAACAATTGACATTGTCGCAAAGCAGATTTACACAATCAAAAGAAGTAAGTCTGTATGCAATGTGTATGAATCAAAATGATCAGATTGTCCCTGATGAACGAGCCGAGGGCGACGGTGGCAAGGAAAAACTCCCTGGGATGGTAATAGGATGAAACCTTGAGAGGAACCAGACTCAACAGGGACCCCATCCTCATCTGGGTGATAACGGAGAGCAGGGATTGATCAACTTAATAATGTGTACTGGAAGTTCAGTGTAACAGGAGATGTGTTAAAATTAAAAGGAGTCCAGTTTGTTCCTGGAGGCTCAGGTAGACTGTAGGAGATTCCAGTCCTGAGCTATCGAACAACTGAAGTCACAGGTCCCCAGAGCATCAATCGATGATAGGACAGTCTTAATGGAAACCATCCCCAGCCACCATACAAATCCAGGCAGACCACACGGGGCATCCATGCGACGAGATCTCCAACCAGAAGCAGGACTCCAGGACCAGTTAGACGGGTCCAGAGGGAAGAGGGGTCTGGATCACTGGTAACTCAGGAGCGAACATGTATAGCTCGACAGAGAGACAGAGAGAGGGAAAGGAGAGAGGGAGAGAGAGAGAGGGAGAGAGACAGAGGGAGAGAGAGAGACAGAGGGAGAGAGAGAGAGAGAGCAGAAGAGGAGAGAACAGAAAATAAGGAGAGATGGCAACATGTATAAGATGAATGTATATTAGTGCAAAGTGCAAGCAGGGACTCCGGCAGGACTAACTATGACATCATAACTAAAAGGGAGATCCAGAAGGAAACACAGACATGAGGGGGAACTGAGATGTAAAGCAACCAATCACCTCACCGTCAACAAACCTGAGTGAACAATGAGAGTGGGGAGGACAACATCTAAACATACCAGTTCACCAGATACTCTACGTCCATGAGTCCCCCAGATCTGCTCCTTTACCTAAGGCTCATCTATTTACAAACATGCTGCGCTAAATAAATAAGTTTTATTTAAGAATTATTATTATTTATTTATATAAGAATACAGGATTAAATGGTATCGACGATGACAAGTAAATTAGACATCAGAAAAAGTTCAAAATTATTGCCCTTAAAAAAAAAAGAAAGAAGAAAAAAAAGAATGCTTTTGCGACCTCTGCTGTTCAGTGGTAAGGATAACAAAGTCTCACTTTCATGCCATTCTTCACAGAGTGACCCCATTAGGTGCTATTAAGGTCTCTGTGTACAATTTCCAGTCAGTTAATTAATACTTCTGCTTTCTGACCCCCCCCCCCCCCCACACACACACACACACCTCTTTATCACATCTACTTTGTCCTGCATTGAATGCAAATGTCTCGATTATGTCTCATTATTCCACTGCTGTTTTGATTTCTCCACACTATACCTTTCCCCTCTGACTGTGATCATTTGATATTGACCTCAACAACAAATTGTCTGGTTGCTTTTGTTCTCCCTGTGCTTGATGGGTTTCCTCCCACAGAGAGTAGCCAGGTTGGTGTTTCCAAATGATTCGTAATGTATAATTGGTGCTTGTGCCTTGAGCTCCCCGGTATGGCCTCCTTGCCCCCGGCGACCCTACACTGGATACGCGGTATAGATAAATGAATGGATGTGTGATCCACGGGGCATTTTGGAGCATTTTAGTGTCACGCTTCCATCACTCCCATCAGGGTTTAAAGTGAATCTCTTCCTTAGAGAAGTCAGACATTCAAGAAGAAAGAGTTTTAATCAGAGAACACACAAGATGATCACAGCTGATTTTCTTTATTGAGATAAATACAATTGTATAATGTAATAATAATAATAATAATGATAATATGTTAAATATTAAACTGCAAGATTTACAACAGAGTACACCTGCAACACACTGCATAAATTATAACGTCAAATAAATATACTGTATATGGCAACATAATGCATCATTTTAATTATATTATTGTTCATAAATAGAAATTGCACTGATGATTAAAATACGATAATAAAGTGACAAAAGCTGCTCTTCGCCTAAATCATGTGCAAATGCAAATGGACCACAATCAGTGAGCTTTAACACTGTGGAATACTGAGAAGGGTTAGAAACCACACTATAAACACTACAGAGGCTTCATTGTTACTAAAGATTTACCCATTAACAAGTTAGTTATAATAAACACTCGATTTAAAACCCAGATAGCGACTATACGATGAGTTAATACTGTAGGAAGTTAACTGAACATACTGTACATAGCTGATATAAGACCTTTAATATGTCGCACGTGTTTAACACAGGAGCTCTTGTCCGAGTTTCTAAGCCGTTTCCATGGCGATCCAGTTGCTTTTAAAAAATAAGACAATGGAGTTATGAAAACAATGTGCGTGAGAAATTTTTATCACATTCAGAAATGTTTAAAAGGCAGCAGGATTGAATCGTTAGTGCCACACTCAGGGATTCGTCTTCTCTCTCTCTCTCTCTCTCTCTCACACACACACACACATTGTAAAGTATAAAGTTATTACATCTACTCATTTTTATAACACTTGTATTTGTGCCACACATACACACACTTCCATATCGGTGTGTGTGGTAGAAGTACGAGCGTGCAGCAAAATGCAGGAACGCAGGCTTTCCCATTATTCAGCTAAAAGATGTAGATGTGATCAAGAATTCAACCTGTTTCAAGTGATTCGTCTCAACATTAACAATCGAGATTTGATGTGTTTGACTGGTTCGAATGAGCCGAGTGGGTCGTCCCATAGGTAACAAATTTGATTCATCCAACAGTTAACAAATCTAAGTGATTTCAGTGATTCATTTTATAGTTAACAAGTACAGGTTGTGCACTACTTACAAATGATTTTCGTTCCAGGAGCACGTTCCTAAGACATCTTATATAAGTGAATCTTATACGCCTTTGACACGAATATAAAGTATAACGATCCACTTGACTAAATCTCTGTCCCCTTTCCCCACACAGCCATCATGTGGCCAAAAACCGTAACCGCGTCTAAGGAAATGAATCTCACACAGTGTCAACACCTTTAAATTGCGAGGGGAATCCAGGGTGCCATTTTGTCACAGAGCTGTTTTCCACTGTATTGGACTGTGAACGCTGCCTCGTTGAGGATTTTCCGAAACTGGTATTATTCACCGTCAGAACAGCCTTACAGGACAGACTATTTTATCAGGATCTATTTTATTTAATTTTTTTTTATAATACATGTGAGCTACTTCCGCGATTTGTTCACACCTACAAACCACGTTCGTATCTGCGGAAATTCGTAACTCAAATGTTTGTACGTCTGGAACTTACTGTGTAAGCGATTCGATTAATTTTAGTGATTCGTCCGTAGTCAACAAATACTAGTGATTTGATTCATTTTAGTGATTCGTCCCATAGATAACAAATGTAAGTGATTAGAATGATTCATCTCAAAGATTCAAGTGATTCGTCCCATAGTTAACGAATCTAAGTGATTTGATTGATTCGTCTCATAATTAACATATTAAAATGAATCACAAAAAAAAGTGATTTGATTAATTTCAGTGATTTGTCTCATTGTCGACAAACATAAATGATTCGACCGATGCAGTAATTTGTGCCGCAGTATCAGGCGTAAGTGATTCGTTTGGTAATGAGCGGTTTCTACACTAGACTCCAAATCATTAAATCTACACACTGCGCTCACGCCCTCAAGTTCGTCTCCAAAACATTCAGGGCATTGAGTGGACACAGGTGCCAATACTTTGGGGGGAAAAAAGTAAAAATACATTCAGTGGAGGTGGACCTGAAGTGGTAGGGCAGCTGTGCGTGTGTGTGGTGATGAGAAGAGGAGTAATGAGATCCCAGACTGTGGCAGTGAGAGAGAGAGTCGAGAATCAGAGCCCGTGTGTGTGTGTGTGCGTGTGCGTGTGTGTGTGTGTGCGTGTGTGTGTGTGTGTGTGTGTGGGTGGAGCAGAACAACACACACAACTGATCCCCGAGTCTCAACCCGACATCATGACTGTTTAAACACAAACACAAGCTGCCAGTGTGTGTGTTGAATAAGATTTAGCTGTGATTATTTTGGCTGTTAATAACACTTCCACCAGGGGGCGCAATGTGGATGGAGTCCAGGATCGGCCTCAGGACCTGACCGAACGGCCTGAGAGCGACAGACAGAGAGAGAGAGAGAGAGGAAGAGAGGCAGACAGAGAGAGACATATGTTGTTATTATTATTATTATTATTATTATTATTATAATAAGTCACTGTGTGGCGTGTATCCTGATCTCTAACACAGCTCTGGATCTGACAGTGTGTGTGTGTGTGTGTGTGTGTGTGTGTGTGTGTGTGTGTTATAAAATAGAGCTTCACAGTGTTTATTCTGGGCCGCTTCATCAGTTTCCGTGTGAGAGAAGTGTTTATTATGACACAGAGGGGCCGCAAACTTCACAGGATCACTTCCGCATGCTGCTAACTCACACCCGCGGGGTAATTTTAGAACCGCAGCGTCGCCTCTGTCACTTCACAGACCAGAGCGCGCTCGAGGACATCGTCTACATAAGAGAAAAACTCCATCTTTGTGTGTGTGTGTGTGTGTGTGTGTGTGTGTGTGTGTGTGTGTGTGTGTGTGTGTGTGTGTGGAAGATGTACGTGGAGAGCACTTCAGACGGTAGGTCCGTGATGTAGGAAGGAATTTTCCGTCCTGTTAGAAACTGGGCCACTTCGTTGGAGAAGGTGTTGCAGTTGTGCTCGAACAGCCTGTATCTCTCACCTCTACACACACACACACACACACACACACCAAAAGGAAATAGGAGATGCATCATGTCAGGAAGAAGGTGATGAAGTGACTTTATCCTGAAGACGACCTTGACGACTGACTCCTTCTGTGCAATCAAAACACACACACACACACACACACACACCTGTAGGTGGTTTCTCCGAGGGACGACAGGTAGTCCATGAAGATCTCCTCATTCACCTCGGTGTTCCCCAGCTCCACCACCTTATCAGGCGGCCCCAGCATCGTCCCGCCCTGCAACACACACACACACACACACACACACACACACACACACACACACACACACACACACACACACACGTCTTCACCTGAACCGTACATAACAAACACTCCCGAAGTGGGCGGAGTCAGGAGGGGTTTACCGGAGGGCAGCTGGAGATCCCGACACCACCATAGAAGAACTCTTCTCCATACACCACGAGGGACGTGTGCCTGAAAACACACACACACATTATAAACATACAGCCGCCATATAAACAGATATAAAGCTGTATTTACATTTAAGGAAGGAGTCTCCAGTGTCAGCATCGTCCGCTTGTGTCACAACTCACCAAATTCCATCAAGCTGCTTCCCTGGAATAGAAAAAAAATGTATAAATAATTAAACAGGAAGTGAGGTCACAGGCTTCTACACCATAGCCAGTGTGTTTGTTTGGGGGTGGAGCCTAACACCCTAAGGTGGAGCTTGTACTAAGAATATGCTTTCATTTTTTCCACAGTGCTGCTTTTCTTCAGCTCTTTCACTCTCTCTCTCACACACACACACACACACACACACACTTGTTCACTCTCCTCCGCCATCACTTCGTCCCTAATCAAATTCTTTCCTCATTTCTTTCAGTCCATTCACCCAACTTACTTTCATTCATTATCCTTCTTTTTTCCCCCACCTATCTCTTCTTTTTCTTTCATTTTATTTTCCAGGAATTTCCTTTCTCTAATGGTCTCTCCTGTTTTTATATATACTGCATAATATATAAATATATATTTTTTATTTTCCTAGTTTATTACTTATTTTATTTCCTCCCTTCTTTCTATCTTTCTCTGACTTTTCTTGTTGTATTACTCTCTCTCTCTCTCTCACACACACACACACACACACACACACACACACACACACACACACACACTAGTTCCCTTCCTCCATCACTTCCCTTTCAATTTTAGTTCACTTTACCCCTGATCAAATTCAGTCTTTCCTTACTTGTACTTTTTTTTATTCTCCCTTAATTCTTCCATGAATTATACCTCTTTTTTTCTCTTCTCATCTCTTCTTTCTGGTTTTTATTAAATTCACACTCCATTCTTTCATTTGATTTTCCCTTCATTTCCTCTTTCATTCATTTCCTCTCTTTCGTTTCTTCATCCTTTATCACTCTGACCTATTTCTCTTTTTTCCACCCAACTCTTCTTTCTGTTTTTCTTTTTTAAATCTCCAATTTCCAGTGCATTCTCTCTTTCCTTACTTCATTCTTTCTTTGTTCTTTCTTACACTAACTCTCTGTTCCACTTCTCTCACACATACCAAATCATTCTCCTTCTCCATCACCTCCCTCTTATTTTAGTTCACTTCATCCCTGATCAAATTCTTTAATTTTTTCTATTTTCTTCATATATTTTCCCTCTTTTTTTCAGAGATCATCTCTTCCTTCTGTTTTTCTTTTCCCTTTCATGCTGATTGCCTAGGAGTCTTAATTTATTTATTTACTCTCTTCCATTGATTTATTCTTCCTCTAACTCTGTTTTACATTTTTCTCTCACCTATTCATCGTACCATCTATCCTTTTTTTTCCCGTTTGCTGTATTATTTCACTTCTCTCCTCTCTTCACTTCAGCCATTAAGCTTCTAAATCCCGCGAGACTTCCTGCATCCGTGCACTTTGAGCGTTCTAACTCTCGCGACATATCCTGCGTCTGTGCCCCGAGTGCTCTCCAACTCTCGCGAGACGTCCTGTTTCCGTGCACTGAGATCTCGCGAGACTGAATGGTAGCGGCGTCTTCAACAATAACGTGCGACATTTCCCTCATTTAAACGTTTCCCCTCCTGGTGTATCTTAAAATAAATACACCATGCAGTGTCATAATTTCATCCTAACACATATCATATTCATATATATTATATAATATAATGATGACTCTGGCGTTACTCGTGAACGCGCTTAGCTTAGCGTGTTGCCATAGTGACCGTCCAGCCAGAAACCGACAGGATTAGCGTTACACCATGCTAAGCTAAGATGAATAAGCAGAAAGAGGTGATGTATTCAGCGCTCACCGAGCATTATGGGGCTGAGCTGGCGAGCCATTCCCTTAGACAAGTCGTAAATATACAGCTGGACTGGGAACGCTGTGCTGCTTTTATCCATTTTTTGCTTTCCTTGCGTTTTTTTTATTTATTATGTTGCTATGCTGGTGATGAACAAATGACTTGTCGCTTTTAGTTTCCGCATCACAAGCCCCGCCTCCTGCGCGTCCTTCTTGAGATCTGATTGGCTCCTCGTGCCTGCTCTCTGTCACGCGATTGGACGGCTCGGCTGTCGATCACGTGTCCTCAGAGCGCTCTCTGTGGTGGATGGAAAATGGAGACGCTTGGTGCAAGCTTGACTCACACCCTCGAGTTGACTCACGCACACTTACCCAGGAATAAAATAAAACATATCTATAAAAGAAATTAGATCCGGTTGATATATGACTGCGGGCTAATTATTACAGGAAATCTGTATCCTAATGTGATACTGAGCTTCTAACTGTAGATGAGCTAAGCAGTGACGTGGCCACGGGCTTTCAGACATGGGGGAGCTGGCACCTTCTTGTAAGGGCTTCCTGAACATCTCGTTCTAGACTGAACATCCCCATGTGCTGTTATACTAAACCGCACTCTTGGGTTCAGTCACTGTACAGTGTACAACTAATAAAATCACTCTTTACAACCGTGAGAAGCTGAGAAGCATCTCAACACATCACACCTCTCCGGTCAAAAATCTGAGGGGTTATAAAAAGGTTTTCAACCATCGTGCGCCACAGATATGGTCATTTTGCTCTTGGTGACGAATTCTCGATGCACAATGTTGCAAATGAAGGAACAGTCTAAGAGCATGCACTCGGTCAAGCTGCAGACCTGCATTGCCTTTTTTGGTCATGGAGATGACGGGCGCTTCTACAGTGTTGCCCACTACAGGGTCGTACCCATACACACAAGTTTCGTCACCGGTAATGACCCTTGACATGAAGGAGTTCTGGGCAGACTTCGACGCAATGATCCTTCATGTGATTCATGTGATCTTTTGCTGGTGTAGTTCCACACTGAGATACTTTTCTGCTCAACATGTTTGTAAAGAGTTCAGTTCCCACTCAGTACCCAAACCCCAGCCACTGGATGCAGTGCTGGTGCTAAGGGCATCTGGCGTGAAACCTGTGCCAAGTTGTTGTGTGGATCAGATCGGATCGGATCTCTGTGTTGACCCCTTGATGGGAGCAGCAGAAAGACCACCAACAACACCATTGTGTGTAAACTACGGCGAATGTTGTGTGTGAAAATCCCAGCATGTGAACAGCAGTCTCTGAAACAGATCAGACCATATGCCACAATTAAACAAACTTCCATCCATTTAGGAACCTCTGTAGTCCAACTAGGGATTGGATTTGATTATCATTGTATTTATTCCCATTTTACATAGGACCTCTAGCATTCATACACTAAGGGCAATTTGGGAACTCCAATTAGACTAATCTGCATGTCTGAACTGTGGGAGGAAACCAAAGTACCCAGAGGAAACCCACTAAGCACGGAGAGAACATGCAAACTCCACACACACAGACCTGAGGCGGGAATCAGACCCGCACCCTGGAGGTGCAAGGCAACGGTGCCCCATGCCACATAAACAAACTTAGAACGCACTTTTTCTCTGCCATGATGTTCGATGTGCACATTACTTGAAGATCTTGACTTGCATATTCATATTCTGAAATTTCCTTCAGGATCAATAAATGATCTATCTATCTATCTATCTATCTATCTATCTATCTATCTATCTATCTATCTATCTAGAGTATTTCACTGTTTCTATTCATTCCTTATCAGCAAAACACTTTATCACTGTCTTGGTTATAGCAAGCTCAACAAGCCAAAGTGACCAAATGTTCAGTATTCGTCATCCCGTTTATGGTGTGTGCTTGTTTTATAATCAGACCTGTTTGGAGAAATGCACTTTTTCTGCCTCCTTTTTTTTTTAAAGTGTTTATACAAGGGGTGTTTGAGCCAAAGTGGGAATTGTGCAGAATAACCGAACACAGTTCTAAGAGTAAAAACTCTATATAATCCCCTGCAACGCTAATGCACTTATCCTAGCATTTCACTAGTATACTATCAAGGTAGAAAGTTAAAGGAACATGGCTTAATTAAAAGAATTCCTTAATGGTCCAAGCATGTGGAAATGTCCTGGAGCGAGGTCAGGACTGTACGGGGGATGTGGCAATAACTCCCAGACGAGTTCCTGTAACGTACAAGTGGTGTTGGTGAATGAGTGTGTATACAGTTCCCACAGACAGATGTGTCTCTTCCGCAAGTCGATGAAGTTGATTTTCAAGGATCAGGCATTCCACTCATTGAACGTTCACAGGAACGACTGCAGGGGGCTCTGAGCCCCCTCTGTCAGGATCGTCAATCACAGACAAACAGCCTTCTTTTAAACGTTTGCACTGTTCAGATGTTTTACTGCGGCTCAGAGTCTCATCACTGTACTGTGTTTTAAGTTGTCTGTAAATGTCAATAACCTGTTTTACTCCTTCATTCACCAGAAATTTCATCACAAGTCCCAGTTTGACTTGAACACCCCTCATAGCTATTATATATATACAGTATATTTCACATTTCAAAGTTAATATCAGATTATTTGCCATCATTTTTTTATTTGTTTAATTTGAACAGAAACACACATCTATCACCTAACATCACAAGTCGGACATGTTTCTATGGGGTAAGAGGAAACCACAGAATCCAGAGGAAAGCCCCAAATACAAAGGGGAAACCATGTTAAATTTCACAGTAGGCTGAGTTCAGGATCCAAACTGGGCTCGCTATCTAAGTGTAAGTGCTTGACAAGAGGTTAAACTGTTGTCAGATGTTGTTGATTTAAGCTGTCTGAAAATAGCTCTCAGTTTCGTTTTTATACAGACTGACTTTCATTTTTACTCAGACTAAAACAGAATGTTTATCTCGTTCCAGGGACTTTGGACAGCAGCCATTTGGTTTCCCATAAAAATCCTGACTAGCAAACACAATAAAGTTTACATACATAACATTGCCTGGGGAAGTTTGGAACCACGAGGTTAGGGATCTGTCCTTAATGCTAGACGTGATCAAGAAATCCCTAAACTCTTAATAGTGCAAGGTAAAACCCAGTGAGATTGAGTTTATATTGTAGGAAGGAGAACAATGTCATGAAATGCATAAGAAAAAAAAACACATGAAAAACAGGTAAAGAACCAGATTACATTTATGTATGGTTAAGGCGCTGGAATATTTTTATTTTTTAGAAAGATCTGGCGATTTCCATCTAAAAGAAGAAGCGACTGTCCTGACTGGGCAAAGAATGCAACAATGGTGCAACTTTCGGCAAATGGGAAGCAGAGGGGTTTGATTAGGTGATTTAACTGTACAAGAACAAAACGGTTTACAAGAACAAAGTTGATTATAAATTGACACACATTGGTGTAAAACTTGGGAGTGGAACTAGCCAAGCTATGCCAAAATTACATGGCGTGCTAGCATACTTTTACAAAACTCTTTTAACACTATTCTTCCCATTATCCAATCACCCATCACTATTGCTCCCAAAACCCAATCACCCATCACTATTGCTCCCAAAACCCAATCACCCATCACTATTGCTCCCAAAACCCAATACCATCACTATTGCTCCCAAAACCCAATGACTAATCACCATTGCTTCCAAAACCAAATCACTCCACTATTGACCCCATAACCCAATGACTACTCACTATCCCCCCCCCCCCCCAAAAAAAAAACTAAACACTATTGCTCCAAAAATTTTTTATAACTAATCGCTATTACTCCCAAAACCCAATCCCTCATCATGCTCATAGCTCCCAGTGCACAATCCCTGATTGCTTGCTACATCATTGTGTGACGTAGAAACTTTTTCAAGCGTCCATCTGCTAAATTTCTCTAAAAAGAGTTGACATGCTTCGCTCTGGTCTTCACACATGTTCCCCAGAATCAGACCTGTCCCGTCTGCCTGTGTGCCTACGCATGTTCCTGCGTGTGGGAATGTCGTTTCCCTAGAAAACTAAAGTTTTTTTTTTTGTTGTTATACCCAGGAAATATTGGGACCAAAACATTTCTGGCAATGATGTCATTAAATCACATCACACCGCCCACATGCTCCCCCCCCCCCCCCCCTTTAATGCACCCCTTGCTCCCCTAGCATATATATGTGTGTGTATGTGAGATGCCCTTGTATGCTTTACGAGCACGAGCCCACCTTTTCCCGTTATTTCCTGCTTTCCGTCATATGGCCTTTAATGAATGTGACTCATGCGCTGTTTTCCCAACTAGAGAGCGAGAGGGAGAGAAGGAGAGAGAGGCAGGGGCGGGGCATGCACACGTTCTGAGCGTGCATGTTGTGTTGTTTTTTTTTTTTTTCCTCCAGCAGGCACGCGCTGAAGCACTCACACCGAGCTAGTAAGTGTGTGTGTATGAGAGAGTGTGGATGTGTCGCAGATTTTAAAACTCCGCAGAACATGCTAGAAAACGGGGACGACTCGCTCTGATTCCACAATTAAAGTCAGTTGTTATTATTGTTATTAGTATTATTACTACTAGAGAAATAAATAAATACAAAAGTGTGTGTGTGCGAGAGAGAGAGAGAGAGAGAGAGAGAGCTGAGGAGAATATGGAGCTGTCATCCATCGGAGAGCAAGTGTTCGCCGTGGAGTCCATCACCAAAAAGAGAGTTAGAAAGGTAGGCACGCGCGGATCGTCCTTTAATAATAATAATAATAATAATAATAATAATAATATAGACATGAAAATTAAATGTGTTTGGAGACGCGCGCGCACACACGCACGCTCACACGAGGGGGGTAGTTTCTGTTTCGTAGGGGATTTTTGAATTTTTTTAAAAAATATATATATATGTATGTGTGTGTATGTGTGTGTGTGTGTCTGTGTATATATATATATATATATAAAATAGTGCAACTTGTTTATCCTGCTGCGACTCAGCGGGGACTTTTTTGTGTGTGCAATGAAATGACATGACGTTTGCAACTTTAACTGTTTGTTTTGTTTCGTTTGTTTTTTGATGATGCACTTTTTTTAGAAGAAGAAATAAAAAAATGACATGCCTAGGGTTAGAGTTAGAGATAACCGCATTTTTTAGACAGCTCAAAATAAAACGTGGAGAAATAATAATAATAATAATTAAAATAATAATGGAAAAATGTGTGGGTCGTGTGATCCATCACTCGTGCGCGTGCGAGCAAACTGCGTAGCCAGGCTGAGCGCGCGGAGAGAGTGCGAGCGAGCGCGCTCTCTCCGCGCGCTCAGCCTGGCTACGCAGTTTGCTCGCACGAGAGAGGAGGGGGGTTCAAGGATAGCCGAAGGATTTCTCTCTCTCTCTCTCTCTCTCTCACACACACACACATACACACCTCTCTAAGAAATATACACTATTATGATATCATTCCTGAAGAGAAAGCACCCACGCATGTCACCTGACGTCACTGATAACGCACGTGTCCCTAACCGTCAACACTAACCAAAAACTCCCAACGTGTGTGTACATATGGGTGTGTGTGTGAATTTATACGTATTTTTATGTGTGTTTATATGTATGGGGGGAAAACAGAAACATAATCGCGCGTTGCGTAACCGAGCCGTACTGTTGTTTACATGGTTTCCCATAGGCCCCGCCCACTATCCGTCCCATACATCCATGCGTCCCCGAGCCATCCCATACAATGTTCTAGAAGCCCGCGTGGCGTGACGTCACGGCCAGCGGTAGCCTAGCAATGGCGACGCCTACGTCACTAAACACACACACACACACACACACACCAGAATAATCCAGGTCTTAAAGAGACAGGCGATGTGTTTTTACAAAGTAGTTTTAATACTAGCTAACTCTCTCTGTCTCTCTATATTGTGTCTCTCTGTCTCTGTCTATTGTCTCTCTCTCACACACACACACACACACACACACACACACTCTCTCTCTCCCCCTGTCTAACTCTGTCTCTTTCTGTCTTTCTCTTTCTGTTTCTCTGTCACTCTCGCTCGCTCTGTGTCTCTCTGTCAGGATTCAAAGGTGCTTTGTTGGCGTGACACATATTTACATTGGTATTGCCAAAGCTTAGAAATTAATCACAAAAAATATTATGAGTACATAAAAAATAAAAGAGTACAGACATTGAGTTGAAGTAAAAGATAAACCTGTCTCAAAAATATCTCTCTGTCTCTCTCTCTCTCACACACATTCTCTCTCTCTCTCTCTCTCTCTCTCTCTCTCTCTCTCTCTCACACACACACACACACACACACACACACAGGGTAATGTGGAGTATCTCCTGAAGTGGCAGGGATGGCCTCCTAAGTGAGTACAATCAGAACTTCTTCTCAGTCTTATATTTATAACCAATACACACACACACACACAAACTAGACACACGTGACACAAGCCGGAGCACAATCAAACCGCTCAATACTGAAATCACAGATTTCCAGTCTTTAATCTTTCCAAGCTTGAAATCGTCCCTACGTGTCAGTCTGTGAACTAAGGGATTATTATGGGTTGTTATAATGTCTTGAGCACGGTGTATGAGACGTTCAGGTGTGCTGTTATTAGAGAGTAATGCACAGCGAGTCATGCCATATGTCCTGACATAAAGTGGAGCTCTAATTAACTCCTCAGAGTTGTTTATTTTGTGATAGCAGCATGACCCAGAGTGCTTGATTCATATTATTGTATCACAGCAATTTACCTAATTATAATAAATACACCTTTTAGTTGATTAGTGTCTTGTCATGCCTTATATCTCTACATTGATTACAGTGGAATGTCGGGAAACATCCCTGTCCCTGTTCTTACTTTACGTTACGTTACGCCTTGCTTCATTCTCTCTCAGAAGCTTAATAACACTTTTCCGACAATCCACGAAGAAATCTGTAACACTCCGCTCACCATAAAGACGTCTGAAAACGTACATGTTTTTTAAAGCGCTGATACTGGAGACTCCTTCCGTATCTCTTACAGAAAGCGTCCGATTTAAAACAAACTAAAAAAAAAATCTTTATGCAGAACATGCGCTGTACACGTCCCTGTGCATGAGTGGTTGCTATGGAAATCGCAACTCATCAGATTGAACACGTCAAGATAATCGCATGCTATTGTCAGAGCCGCTGTATGATGTCACAAATCTCGAGACCTTCGCTCTGTGTTTTATTGCTCTGCGGTTTGCGTTGCAAACGTTTCCCAGGAACTTCAGTAAACACATAAACACGGCTTTTTATATGAGTTATCAAATAGTTAGGTATTGAGATGTGGAAAAGTGTGATCATCAGTAAAGATAGATAGATAGACAGATAAATAGATAGATACCACACTTATCGTTTATGATAAATAAACCCGTCTACACTGATTATCTGTTTGTTTGATTTAACGACTCATTAACAATCAATTAACCAATTACCCTTGGGATGAACTTCAGCGTACTCTCTTCCTGCGGACAATAAGCCGATGGACCGAGTTTACTAAACGCCGAGCGCTCCAGGGCCTCCCGCGTAGCCGCAGACGCACATATTCAGTACGCTCCATGGCTTTGGGTTTACATTTACACTTTTAACGTTTTTTCTAGTCACATGATTGGACGCTGAGGGTGAAGTTCAGCATACTTGTTCTACATCACTTGTTTTATTTCTAAACTTTTACATGTGTTTATGAATAGGTGTTGTTGTGTGTGTGTGTGTGTGTGTTTATATTATATATTAGGTACAGCACGTGGGAGCCTGAAGACAACATCCTGGACCCTCGACTCGTTCTTGCCTTTGAAGAGAAGTGAGCGTCTCTCCTTACACTTCACATTAGCTGGAAAATAAAATGCTGATCAGAATCTTCCAGTTCCTCCTTCCTTTTCTTCTTCTTCTCCCTGTCCATCCGCAAGCCTTATCGTCTTACTCTGTGTGTGTGTGTGTGTGTGTGTTGTAGGGAGGAGCGGGACAGAGCGCAGGCTCACAGGAGGAAAGGCCTGAGGCCGCGCAGACTCGTCTTACGGGTAAGGATCACTTCCCAGAAACCCATTCCGGCGTAACTTCCCCGACATGTGGCACACGCACAACAAAGACCTGTCCCCGGAGGACACACAGCACTGCTCCCTCACTGACCTATGATGTCATCAGTGTGCGCCTCCTAGACCTTCCCCTAAGCACAGGAAAGCAGATAGCGTATATAGCTCTGATCTTCAGAGATCTTCAGTTGTTTTTTGAGAGCGTGAACTAACTTGCAACAGGAATAGGAAGGTATACAATATCTACTGTATAAAGTTTCTATAAAGTTTCTGTGTGTCTCTAGAAAACGGTGCACGAGCAGTGGCACAGTGAAGAAATCAGTAAGCAGAAGGTTTAAGCAACGAGCAGTCTGAATTAAAACTGTTACGTCTGTGTCTGTGACATCAAGCCTGTTATTAACCCACACACTCACAGACTACGTGCGTAAGATTTAGAAAACACAGAATCGAGTTTAATCATGACTAAACGTTTGGGTTTAAACATCAGCTAGCTCTGTGTATGTTTAGTGTCTAAGTGTGCCCAGGATTTTAAAGGAGCAGTGGTAATTAAGTGGCATAGTGATCAGCACCCAGGGTCGAGGGGTCGATTCCCGCCTGCATGGAGTTTGTGCTCCGGTTTTCTCCCACAGTCCAAAGACATGCAGTTTAGGAAATTAATTGGTGTTCCCAAATTGCCCGTAGTGTGTGAGTGTAATTGTGCCGGGGGATACGTTCCTTGAGCAACCGCAAATTGTGAAAAAACGCTCATTTAGGATGTGGTAAGAATTTTTTTAAATGCCTATTTTTATAGTTCAAACCCTAAATATGTCTCCAAAACATGGAAATTTCATTTCAAACTCGGCTTAATACATTTCCCTTAAAATAAATGAATGAATGTAAAGGTAAACCAGTACTGCTGCGTCTCCCACAGTGCTAGAATGTAAAATACCCATGTTACGCCTCTATATGAACTGTAACTCACGCGAGCGCGTTTGTTTGGTATCAGTACAGTACTGTAGGGTAAATACGGTAATAATTCATCGGCACAAGCCGCGTTCTCTCTACAGTACTGAACAATGTATACACTAATATATTTCATTAGGAAATTTAGCTGAATTTACATTAACGTTTATGCTTCAGAATTGATCAATTATATTGTGCTTAATAGCTTAGCGTTAAAAACGCATGAAAAATGATATATTGCCACAAAAAAAGACATAAAAAAATTGCAGTTTTCCACGAACAATTATTAATTAGGTTCTAAGGAAAAATCTGCAAATGATTGAGGCCACAAACTCTGAACCGCGACTTTGCAGGGGTCGACTGCAATTGCCTCATGGGAAGGTATAGAAAACGGGTGAAACTCAACAAAAGGATAAATGTCCATGATTATTAGAGCCTGTAAATACTTTCTTACCAACCTCATCTTTAAAAAAATAAAGCTTACATTAATTTTGTTATTATTATTATTATTTTTTTGATTTTTCCCCGATTTTCTCCCTAATTTAGTCGTGTCCAATTCCTCCCCGTCACTAGGGGGCTCCACATTAAGGCTGCTACTACCACTCAGCCGGGAGGGCCGAAGACTATCACGTGTTTCCTCCGAACCACTTGACGCCAGCCGAACGCATCTTTTCGAACTGCTCGCTCGCACACCATTGGGGGCGGCGTAACACACTCGGAGGACGGCGCTATCCGCTCCCTCCGCTGCGTGAGCTCACAGACGCCCCTGATTGGCTGTAGAGCCATGATTAATGTGGGAGCGCTAAGTACCTCTCATCCCTCCCCTCTGAGAGAGCTCGGCCAATCAGCTCTCTCTAGACCTCCGGCTGCAAGAGGTTACAGCACCACCCGGGATTCAAACTAGCGATCTCCGGATGATAGGGCGAGAACTGCACCACTGCGCCACTCGGAGGCCCTAATTTTGTTATTATTATTAGTAGTAGTAGGAGCAAAAGTAGGTATTATTTTGAGCACTTGATGAAAGTTCTACGGGACTTTTATCAACTATTAGTTGGTTTGTTTGTTTGTTTGTTTGAATTGAATTGTGTATACACAATAAAATAAGTATATTTACCAAAAAGCTAATATAGAGATATATACCTAGGAAGCAATATAAGCTTATGCTGTAAAATGCAAAAGAAAGTTGAGTTTTTTGTACAATTTCTTTTGTACGGTTCATTTTGTTCATACTTTTAGTAACAGCTTTATTCATAAGCTGTTACAGTCATTAATCTTTCGATCACAACTATTTATATAATGAAATAAATGTTATGTGAAAGTTTCAGAACAAAATAAAATGTCTTTTGTGTTTTATTCCTTCTTTTGTAATCATGTAGAACGTCTACACCATGGAGCTCCGAAGTGCTCAGAAACCTTCGGAGAAACCCGCTCCCCGGTTCCGCCTGTCCCTCTCCCGCTCCATGGGGGCGGGGCTACAGCATAACAGGCGGCGCTGCAGGAACGGGGAGGGCGGAATCTACCACCACCATCACCACCACCACCACCACCACCATCACCGCCTTTTGAAACGCAGGAGCAGGCAGTGCATGCCCAAATCAACTGAAAGTGCAGAATCGCCCCGGCAACGAACACTGACCCTCGAGAAAGCTGCAGCGGAGGAGGAGGAGGAGGGGGACGAGGAGGAGGGGGAGAAAGAGTGGGAGAAAGAGGAGGAGCAGCAAGAGAAGAAGAGGAGGAAGACGGAAACAGAGGAGCATCATGCCGTTCCGCACGGTATGTGTAGCACGGCATCGGCATGACAACTGTTGCTAAGATACAAAGCATGTATCGTGCGGGGGGGGGAGGGGAGGGAGGGTCACAGAGGCCACACTGAGTCTCTCGAGTCGTCACGACTCAGATCCAGTGATCGCTAAAAAGCTAAATACGGCTCGCTAGCTCGTTGTGCACTCTGCAGGAACGTGACGAGAGAAAGTCAGCGGAGATCTGAGAGCAGAGCTTTCAAAGCAGTAGCAGCAGCAGCAACAAAAACACACACACACACACACACACACTTACACACACACACCCGCTCTACAACATATCGTATCCTCGGGTATCTCAATGTGATGTTTCTGCAGTATCGCACTCTCTTGTTCGGCCATGACTCACCGAGAAAGTGCCATATTGCCTGGAGATATTCAGCGTGAGATCAGAGATGAAGCGTCAGTGATCTATTGGTTGATGATCTAATGTTGTGCAACATTCATGGAGAAGAAAAAAAAAAGCGCTTCTTAGAGGTGTTTTAGCTGCAGGGAGAGTTACATCATCCTCACGTTCGTCAGCAGAGCGAAGCTGCAGAATGTTGCACATAGCAAGACAAACTGCAGGAATTAAACCAAATTGGTGCGCTGCATTCCTTTAAACCTGGGTGTTTTAGGATGTAAAGGAACTTCATTCAGAAACTGAGAAAAAGACCAAGGCTCTCTGATCGTCCATCTCAAACAAACATATCATCATTGGATATCATTTGTAGACTCCAGTGGGAAAACAAACTTTCTGAGCGATAATATGAACGGTATAATATCTGTATAACCTTTACTGCACACATCTTACTCCAACCAAAAAAAAAAGGATATCAAGCAGTAAGCATTATTATTATCATGAATAATGCGTATTAGCTAACAGCAGCACAGTGTATTTCTTAATTAAGATACAGAAAATGTATTGGATCCTCAAGCACCTAAATCTCAAAACCAGCAATATGTCTCAACCATACAGCTAGTGAGGAAAGGTGTGCTTTACATTTACGCCATTTGGCACACTCCCTTATCCAGGTTGAAACATCTGAGCAGGTGAGGGTTAAGGGTCTTGCTCAAGAAGCCCACAGGGACAACTTGGTGGTGCAGGGGTTTGAACCTTGGACCTTCCAGTCAGTAGTCCAACACCTTAACCACTGAGATGCCTCTGCAAATTAATGTTTAAAAGTCATGAAAGTGTTTTAAGTTAAATAAATGATAATCTTTCATGTTAACTGGAACTGGACCTGTAGGGACACAGGGAAATGTTATGTCACCTCACATTTCGCTGAGATATGAGTAGTGCCACAACATTGCACAGCTTATCTTCTTTACTCAAGTTGATAATTTCTGTCTCATTCTCAGCCCAGGAGATGACAAAAGACTACGCCCCTGCACCACAGGAAGGCGTCATCACATATGGGAAACCAGAACACTGCGCTTCCTCCACCGACAGCCAGGTGGAGCTACTCAGCACCGAGACCGGTTCTGCTGCAACGGAGCAGTCGGCAACCACTACTACTACTACTACAACTACTACTACCATAACCACAAACACACACGAGCACAAGCCGATCACAGACGTTTCAGGAGACGGAGTCTCCCAAGATAAACCCATGACTGAGAAATCACTGAACAGCAGCTCAGGAGCGGGTGCAGTCACAGACAGGGTCCAAAACCGAGCTTCTGTCATAACGGTGCGGCATTTGATTGACAGGTTTGAGCAGGACGAGTCGAGAGACACAGGCGAGGCCAACAGTGAAGTGAAAAGAGAGACAGACAAGGACGAGGTCGCCACCGAGTGCAGGACCACCCTGCAGCTGAACTCCAAGGTCAGGACAGACGAACCTCATGCGCGCGAGAGCACACGGCATTCCGGGAAGGTGATTGTGACTAACGTGACAATTAACTCGTTGACAGTGACGATTAAAGAGGCGATGACGGCGGAAGGGTTTTTCAGTAGCTACGGACTATAGGTCTAAGCGACGAGAACAAAAATGAACACGCACTGAACAACCAAAAGTACTTCCTGTCAAATTGCTAATGTGGCTAACGATCAGAGAAACACAAGTTAGCGAATCGATTTTGAGTAAGCTCGAACCCGTTAGAAACATTAGCATTTGAGGTGAAGTATGCCTTATTGACGTGAGCGCGAGGGATTACAGGACCAGCCAGCGTGTAGATTCGTCGATGTAGTGAAACCTTTTGCTGTTTTTGCTTTACAGATACTCGTCTGTTGTTAAAAGGGTTATGTTTCCGTCTTTGTCCTTTCGTTTTAGTGAAAACGTGAACAATAGTGGAAGGATTTCCGTCTTGCTGACAGTGACACCATTAAATGCACGCAAAAGTAATTATATATATATATATATATATACAGTACAGACCAAAAGTTTGGACACCCCTTCTCATTCAAAGAGTTTGAATTTGTATTAGTAACAAAAAAGCAGCTAAGTAAAGAAAATCGAGTGGCATCATTACTTTAAGAAATGAAGGTCAGTCAGTCGGAAAAATTGGGAAAACTTTGAAAGTGTCCCCAAGTGCAGTCACAAAAAGCATCAAGCGCTACAGAGAAACTGGCTGACATGCGGACCGGCCCAGGAAAGGAAGACCGAGAGTCGCCTCTGCTGCGGAGGATAAGTTCATCCGAGTCACCAGCCTCAGAAATCGCAGGTTAACAGCAGCTCAGATCAGAGAGCAGGTCAATGCCACACAGAGTTCTAGCAGCAGACACGTCTCTAGAACAACTGTTAAGAGGAGACTGTGTGAATCAGGCCTTCATGGTAGAAGATCTGCTAGGAAACCACTGCTAAGGACAGGCGACAAGCAGAA
>JAAGKR010003640.1:0-12575 GCA_011419295.1 Clarias macrocephalus
GCGGCGCCCCCCCCCCCCCCGGGCCTCCCCTCTCTTTCAAAGAACTGAGTGCTTTCTGTGCTAAAAAAAAAAAAAAAAGACAAAATCCCCACTGAACCTGTGTATGTGTTAATTATCAGTAGGCAGTTTGCTGTGTGAGGAAGCAGCGGGGCAGCAGGCACAAGAGCACACACTGAGGGCTGACACTCAGGCCTGTGCAGTTCTGGACACTGATTTATAATGGGAATCAGTTGGCTGTATATTTGTTGCACAGAATAACAGGTTCACTGCAGGGTCTGTACTGTAAACAAGTAATGTTATTCTGGGAAGTTCACTGTTGTCTGCATTGTGTTACTATTATTTGTGATTGCATCTGTCACTGGACAGTAGATCTAAATGAAAATAATGCTGCACATGTCTGGTAAGGTGTGATGTCCCACTTTAGACACTAGGGATACAGGCTAAATTAGGGACATGGTCTAAATTAGGGTAATGACTAGGAGAGAAAGCTGAACATTTCAGAATAAAGAAAGACGGTCTTTAAAACAGCAAGAGAAAGCAGGTGGTGACATGGCGATTGAAAAGTGTGAGCCCTGGAGGGGAAAAAACTCACAAGTTTGGATTTTGGAGGTGAAAAGGGAGCACTTGAACGCAGGGAGCACATCAGTCCGAACGTCTACCACATTCAATACAACGTGCACAAATTATTGAGGTTTTCTTTTTTTTTTTAAACACAGTATAATAGATTATCTGATGCAAAGTACTCAAAGACTGTGAGGTGTATAAGGAATAGAGTTTATGGTGTGTTTGCAATTTCAGACATTCACTCTGTATCTAGCTATACCGCTGTATTCTGTATACATGGGCCTGGAGCCTATCCCAGAAGACTTAGGGCACTTGGCAGGGTACACCCTGGACAAAGTGCCAATCTATCGCAGGGCACACAAATACACACGCACGTTCATTCACACACTATGAGTAATTTGAGAACACTCAATTAGCCTAATCTGCATGTCTTTGGTCTGTGGGAGGAAACCAGAGGACCTGAAGGAAACCCACCAAGCCCAAAGAGAACATGCAAACTCCACGCACACAGACCCGAGCCGGGAATCGACTCTGACAATGGCAGTGCAAGGTGACAGTGCTGACCACTAAGCCACCGTGCCGAAAGGTTTTAACTGTTTTTCACTACAAATCCAAAGCCACATATTTGAAAGCTTCTGCTTTACTGCATCATTTTCAAAAGAGTCATTAGCCTTAATAATAAAAATTAGTTTTGTTCAGCGATACATAATCAGGTAAATGGCTCTTTAATACATTGGTTACAGAGTAACATAAAAAAAAAACATGGTGACAATTTTCGTAAATTTTGTTAAAAGTGATCAGGGTGTAAAAAGCTAAAGAAAAAAAAGTTGCTCAATTTCTGGTATATGGGACTCAGAAATAAGCCTGGTATTGTATGACTGGAAATAACAATCCGGGGGCGTTTGCAAAATGGCCGCTGAGTGGACAGACTTCACTAGAAGGGCATTGATTTGACAGTCACATAACTGTAGGAAGCACTGATGTACAACAGTCATCTGGGAAGGGGTAATTTTGCCTCGCAGTGTGTATGTATGTGTGCGCATGTGCATGCATGTGCATGTGTTGGTTGTGTGTGTGTGTGTGCTCGCGCACGCAACCTGTGTGTATGAGTGCGACTAGGGAGTTCCAGGTTTAAGATGATTGTCAATGACAAAATATCAGCTTGGGCTTGTTAGTAGCATAATGCAAAATCAATAGACACAACAAAGATGTCAATACGGCATGCTTTATTACTTTCAGCCTCTCTCCCTCTCTCTCTCCCTCTGTGTGTGTATATATGTGTGTTTAATTCTCTTCATGGTTGTGGCTTAATAATACCTTATTAAGTAATGACCTAATAAATTCATGAACTTATGAAGACATCTTCAGCTCTTTCCTTCTCTGTTTTATCATTTGGCCGTGTTTTGTGGTCAAGACAATAAAACATACAACCACCAAAAGTAAGAAGAAAATCATGCTTGAGTATATTTGGAATATAATTTGATCATACATAGAGAGTTTAATTACACAAAGTCCTAGTTTTTCTTTTAAAAATTACGGTTTGGTGTTGCTCAAAGTGAGTGAGTGAGTGAGTGAGTGAGTGAGAGTGAGAGAGAAAAGAGAGAGAGAGAGATGGCCTCCACTAATGGCGTTTTAATAGTGATGAAGTCTCATGGCTCATTAGCAGCAGCGAGAGATATTGAGTTTCGCCCAGTGAGGAATGACCTTCGCCTGTGTTCATAAACACACACTCAGTATCTTCACTGATCTCAGGCAATGAATTTAATGAACTGAATCTACAACGGCTTTCTGAGATGCATTATGAACCTTAGGAATGTTCTCTTAAAGTCAGTCTTTAAACTGTGCTCCAGTTTAAGGTTGTGTGATTGTAGTAGTATTTTAAGAGTGTTACTTATTACACTGTACAAGCAAATCTCAGTAGAATCTTGGATTATATACTATATATGATATTATGGCAGACTATGCAATGAAGATCAAGAGACCTTTGATTGAAGGACAATTATGACTTGTGGTTATGTCGTTGTACGGCATGATCCGGGCTTGATCAGAAAATGGCGTCGCACAAAAAGAAACGTGCTGTAAAGTGAGATGGAGTAGCAAATAATTTTTCTGTCCATTAGTAAGTTTCATTATTGCCACTGATGCAATTTGTACCGTAGCTGTCATGTGAGCTTTTAATGATCTCATGTTGTTCTTCTGGATGTTTATTGTAGCAGCACTAACATAATAAAAAAAAAGACAATTCCAGAACTTTGTTACTGGCTTTTGTTAATCACAACAACAATAAATTAGCTGCATCTCATGATACACTCCAAGAAAGCCACTACAACAAATATGGTTACATATCACACAGTGTATAGCTGGCTTAAGATTTACAAAGTCGTAATCCAAGTAAAAATTTACTTGTTGCCATTTATTTATTTTTAGTTCTAAGAGTTAAGAATAAGGCATGAGGAAAATTCATGAAGTTTCCAGCAGCCACTAAGTCAACAAGAGTGAGATTCCCCAAAAGTGCCATAGTAGTGAAATGTATGAGAAGATGGTAGAGAGGGAGGCATTTTAAACACTCTTACTAAACATAAAGATGATGGCTACAATGCTTTTGGGAAGCTGAGTCCAGATGGATGCGAGTTAGGAGAGAGCCTGAGAAAGACATCCGAGTGATGCTGCTTAACTGGTGCACATTTGCATGTTCTTGTAACGGTGTTATCCATCACACCCACACTGGATTCACGCTTACATGACAGACAAATAGATGGATTAAATGGACGGGTAGATGAAACGGTTGTTCGGATTGATGGATGGTTGATGGAAGTCTAGGTATATAGATTGCTGAATAGATTGTTGGATTTAAAACAACTGGAAGATGACAGACTGTTGGTTAAATTGATATATCGAATGAGGGATTCGGATATTAGGGTTGTGCCTGGAAGACGGATATATACGAATGAGAGGCAAGAATGTTATTTTGGTGATGGAGAGATGGGAATATTGGAGCCGAGGGATGAATTGACAGAAATATATGATACTGCTTTGATTGATCAGAATCCTTCCTTGCTTTGGTAGATGAACTCTAACATATGTCACATTTGTTGTCTCTGTTTGTGAGAAGAAAAGTGTGGTGTGCGTGTGTGTGTGTGCACGTGCATGATGTATTCAGATAAGGGTGCAAGTGTAATAAAACCTAGTTATTTGATTGGGGGTACTCCTCCGAGGCAGCTGAGTAGAGACGTAAATCAGCAAACCTTCGTTCCATTTCATTTAAACTGTTAAGATTTATGATAAGCAGGGTCGCATGTTCACCTGGAAAAATCCAGGCCTTGTCTGCTGCGTGTGGATCCTTTTAGTGTTGCGTTCGCTTACATTACAATTGAGGATGCTTTAAAAACGTACTGCCATTTGAATTGCCCTATGAACTGACATTTTATAACAATTCTTTAAACTATTCTTTATAGAGAAAGCTCTGTGTGTGTGTGTGTGTGTGTGTGTGTGTGTGTGTGTGTGTGTGTGTGTGTTTGTGGGGGTTGTGCAGCTTGACCTCTCCCCTACATTAAACTGCCTTGTCCTGTCCGTTTGGTACTCCACGTCTGTCCTCCCTCCTCTTTTTATGTTCTTTTGTTCCACTCTTTTTTAATCCCTCTGATCAGATCAGAGGCTCTTGCTGTTCTTGCACCTCCCTCCCAGTTTCCATGCATCTGAACGTTTAGGTCGGACCTGTGCGCTGTAAACCTCAGATACGACTGCGTGTCTGGTGTCTAATATAAAGGCGCAAACGAAGTTGAGGCAATATTGAAGCTCGAGAACGGCTATAAATTTGGTGCCATAAAATAGTTTTTATGGAAGCATTTTTAGAAAGGTCTCCCATCGCCTTATTCCTTGTAATTGGCCACATGCTGCCTTGAGTGACGGGAATAATCATCAATCAAATTATGGTGGAGGAAGATGAAGGAGGGGCTGCCTTATGAATTAGAGCGAGAGAGAGAGAGAGTGTGTGAGAGAGGGAAAGAGATTAGGAAAACTTTGATTATCTGATGTTAGAGTTCTTTTAATAAAGTGTTTTTTGCATGTGTGTTACAGATATGTCTGCACATTAATAGTAACATAAATTCCATAGGAGTGTCTTTTAGATTCGCAGGATTTGCAGCACACTCCGGCTGCTTAAGTGCGCTACAGCTTGAAATAAACGCCATCATTTTTATACTGTCATGCCGGCCTTGCCCAGTCTCTTCTGGGATAAAATAACAAGGGAAGGAAATTCACGACAAAGCTACGGATGTTAATACACGACGAGGAGCGCTTTATGGTGTGTGCGTTAGAGAGCGTTGCGGGCGACCATTATATCAGACGGCTGATGCTGGGCTTCATTATAAATTGAGGCTCGGAGAGATATCACTGGACATCAAGCCGGACAAACGACA
Source organism: Clarias macrocephalus (assembly GCA_011419295.1). Taxonomy (NCBI): domain Eukaryota; kingdom Metazoa; phylum Chordata; class Actinopteri; order Siluriformes; family Clariidae; genus Clarias; species Clarias macrocephalus. The sequence continues at coordinate 4,983 of JAAGKR010003640.1, forward strand.
GCTCATGACAGAATATGACATTAATGATTATAGTAGTCGTTATAGGAGATTTTGTGTTGCTCCCTGTCCAGTTTTCAACATACTGACAAGAAAATGATTTTTAAATACCTCTTTTTTGGGGGACTTAAAGGCTACTTATTAAATTTGGAATATAAAAAAAAGGTAAAACAATAGAAAACTGGGAGGGATTTAAAGAAATACGCTAAAGGGCTTTGCGCTAAGCATGCTAACTTTTTAGGCAGGAAAGCTGCTTGCTAAGCTCACTGCCTGGCTAGCTACCTTAGCTAATAATTGTGATGAACACAATTAAAAGGATTATCCTGTCATAGTTTAGCTCAAGGTTAATAAATATAAATTCACAATTATTCCCCATATATTTGTGAACAAATATCTATCAGTTAGCTAACTAGCTAGCTAAATTGAATTTTAGTGAAAATGTGCTAGCAGGATGATACAAAGGAGCTTCTACTGTAGATTCAGGTAAAATCATACATGCTGGATTTTTTATTTGTTTTGTTTTTTATAAAGGTAGGGCTTGTTTTTTTTGTATTAAAGTATGTTAAATTATTTATTATTGTACTTTCATTCATGACTCGAGATTTCAAAAACTTTCCTTAAATATTTGTAGACAAATATCTACCAGTTAGCTAACTAGCTAGCTAAATTGAATTTTAGTGAAAATGTGCTAGCAGGATGATACGAAGGAGCTTCTACTGTAGATTCACGTATAAGCATAAATGCTGGCCCTTTTTGTTTTTATAAAGGTAAATGTATAGTGATAGGACTTGTTTTTTGTATTAAAGGATGTTAAATTATTTATTGCTCTACGTTCATTCATGACTCAAGACTTCAAAAACTTTCCTTAAGGCATTGCAAGCTCTTTAATAGCATTTAGGACCACTCAGTGTGTTTTTATAGAATTTGGTTATTATTGTTGTAGTAGACAGCTTCGTGTTTAATAGGCAACTCTTATATGAGTCTTGCTGTCTAAAATCTGAGTGTGTGTGTGAGTGCGTGTGTGTGTTCATTGGCCGTTAATGAGCTCTGCTTGTGTTCCTCTCTGCTGGCCTGTCATAGCCCTGACACTGCTTATAGCAAAATCAATACAGAGAGAGAGAGAGGAAAAGGGAGGGAGGGAAGTAGGAAGCAAGGCAAAGGTTGAAGGAAGGAGGATGCAAGAGAAACGGAGCCTTGGAGCAGAAGGCGATAAATAAAGTCCTTATCTTCCTTCTGAATGAAATGTAAATACACAGTGGCAAGATGTGGTGCGGATTATTGGTTGATGGTGTACAGTTAAGGGCACGACTGGCTACAGTGCACCAGCAGTTTATCACAAGGCTGCGCGCGCGCGCGCGTGTGTGTTAAATACAAAGCAAATGTGCACAAAACACAGTTAGAACGAGTGTGTGAGGAAGCGAAGGCAGTCTATGGTGAGTGAGTGAGTGACAGTGGATTGTGTGTATGCGTGCGCAATTGTAAAGAAGCAGCAATGGTTTAAATGGTTAAACCCTATTATATTCGTATTATAATCCCAGCTTTGAGAGAGTTTAAGTTGAATAAGAGAGAAGGGATCAGTCTGGCTGGAAATCCCTCACACACACACACACACACACACAAACACACCATGCAGTCACAAATTCATGTGCACATTCTCTGAGTTTATCTTATATACACACACAACTCGCCTCGCGATCACTTCCCTCTGGAGAGACGAAGGAAGAGGGGAATAAGGCGATAGAGGGAAAGTGAGAAAGGTTGGGGGGATCCAATGGAGGCAGAGAGAGGGACAGATAGCGGCATTAAAATTCATGGCTTTTTTACTCGCCGAGCCAAAAATCAATAGTGTTTACTATGAATGAGTGGAAAGACGGACAACAGCCGGGGCCAGAGGGGGAGGAGGGAGGGAGAGAGAAGGAGGGAGACTTCATTACTGCGGGCTGTGACACCAGGGGCCAAGGTTAAAGATGGGGTGGAGAAAGCGCTAGCAAAGGGGAGGGAGGGGTTAGGGGGGGGTTGGTCTAGCGTATATACACAATATCAGATTGATTCAATGCCCTTCGATGTATACACACATACACACACACAAACACATCTGACCTAGCTTAAAATCCTTTTTTTAAATTGCAATTGTCTTTGAAAACCCATGCACATGTTTACTTTCAAGCATACACACACACACACACACCTATGCACATCGTAAGTACAGTATAATCACATTTATAGTAAAGACTTAATTTAGATGTAGAAAGGATTTAATTTCAGTGACTCTGGTGTTGATTAGGGTTCACACTTGCCCAATCTAGGCTTCAGCTAAGAAGACGGTTTCTTTATGCTCGCTATAGGACATCAGGACATCTGGCAACAAGGGACTTAAGATACCAACTCTAATGACCTTTAGAAGCATTATCTCTCTCTCTCCCTCTCTCTCTCTTTATATATTATCTTTCAGTATTTAGAGCAGCTTGTCTTTCTCCACACAAACGTACACAGAGCTCAGACTTTTTCTTCTTCTTCTTCTTCTTTTTTTTTTTGATATTCAGAGAAGCTCATGAATGATGGAGCAGAAGATGCTTGTCTGTCTCACAGCCAGGTTGATCCATGGGATTTAGATGAAAATGTGAACTTTGGCATTAGCCTTCATTCCCATTCAAATCTCTTTGATAAGAAATCGATACGTTTCATAATTTTCTAAACATATTAAATAAAATCGTTTTGCTGCAGCTAAACGAACCTCTGTGTTAGGAGTTGGCAGACATTCCCTGAATGATTAATGTTTCAAGCTTTCCCGTAACCCCCCCCCCTCTCCCCCCCACCTTTGTTTCTATTCTGTTGTTTCATAATTCACATTACGAGGATCAGACGAATACATATCACATTTTTCATTTCTTTTCATAGTAGCTGTTCATAGTAACTTCTCACCGAGGATGATATTAAGTGTAATGAAATAAGTATTCGAGGAAGTTGCTAGATTTTTTTTCTCTCTTTTTTTCAAAAACTTAATTTAGCCCTAGCAGCTTGTACCACACTCTTTTAGTAGATTATTACATCATCTTCTTACACAAAATCTGATATATGTGATATTTAGGACATTATCTCTACTGAAGTGCATTACATTTACATTGTACTTAAAGCACAGACAAATAGTTATGGCATCCTGTTTCATTATCCCTTACAGAACCCTGTTTTGAATGTGTGTGTGTGTGTGTGTGTGTGTGTGTGTGTGCATGCTCTGTTCATCCAGCATACACATGCACACAGTACTCATACCTCTTTAATAATGTAATATTACCTTTCATCTTGTTGCAATGCCATGCTATCCAATATTTATGACCGGTATTTGTTATTGTTATTAGATGTGACGTGTTTGATCATTGCAGAAAGTGTGTTTGATTTATGATTTTGCTTACTTTATTTCCCATGCTCCCTTTCTTCATCTCCTTTTTACACTCCTCCTCCTCCTTTTTTTTCTCTTTCTGGGCATTTGCTCATTCTATCTTATTTTTTTTCTCCCCCAGGTCTCCCTCTCTCGCTCTCTCCTTCTCTCTCCCTCTCTCTCCCTCTCTCAGTCGTCTGTTCCCTTAGCGACGGTTTCCAAGGCGCCCGTTCCCAAGGGCTAGGGGAGGGAACCTGTGAGGTCACACATCCATAACTACACACCTGAAAAATCTCCTTTTCCCTTTTTCCAACCTTCATTTCCTGCTCTCCCATTTGGTGTCCTGCTGTGCACTCTTTTCTCTTTCTCTCCATCCCTTTTCACACTAGCTACGTATCTTTCAGTTTCAGTTGTTATGGTCATCTCTTTGTCCTAACACTGCCACAGTCATTAGTCCTTGCCTTCATTCTGAAGACATTCAGGCCCAGTGACTCAATTTTTTTTATAATTCAAACAAAAATGTTTTCTTTCTTTTTTTTTTGTTCAAGAAAAAGCAACTGGATGCGAATTATCCACTAATGAAAACAATTCCCAGTGACCTGATGGCCGAGTAAAAATGTAACATCATTGTTAAATGTGGCTAGATAAGATCGGTGAAAAATCATCACCCACTTAGGAAAACATAATTGTACCTTTTGCCAACTGCTTTGTCAACAAATCTATCTGTAATAGACACAGGGTGACGTTCATTATCGTTCATTAACTAATTTCTCACCCTGACACTGCCAGATCCCAGGACAGGCTGGTCTGTATGTGAAAGGATTGCGTAAATTAAGGACAACAAAGGCACTCGTCCTTGCACTCAGTGACATATGTCAGCCTTCCAGAAGGCCTGGTGTGCCGTTTTTTTTTTTTTTTTTTCTTCCACCAAGGGCTTCTGCACAGTGAGAAGGAAAATGTGATTGACTGATTGCTACAAGCGCCATTTCCTAATTACACTGACATTCTCTCAGCCCTAAACAGAAAGAGGAGCTTTGATCTCAGGAAAACGTACTACAATTTTTTTGCATTAAATGAGATATTACACGATTATTATATTCAATTAAAACAAAACTCCAACTTCACAGTTTTACTTTACTTCCAATAACCCCTCAGACTTTTGCTTAAAAACAAGAAGCATCCAAGTGCTGCTATAGAACCGGTAGCCATGCACAGTATACATTATTTTCACTTTACATTATCTTACAGTATATCCCTCCCTCCCTGGAGAAAACTAAAGGCTACAATAGAGCAATAGACTCTTTAAAAAAAAAAAAAAAAAAAACCTTCCCTAGAGACAGACCTGGTCCATCCTGTGCATCAGTAGATTTTGATGTGCTCCATGTGTGGTGTGACTGTGAAAGCTGTGGGTAAGGGTATGAAGTGAGTGAAGACTCCAGCAGTGAGGATAGTGGGGCTGAAGATGAATCCGGAAAGAGCTGACCTTCCTCCTTTCCACGTGTGAAAAAGTATTCACACCAGGCTTTTGTCACAACACCATGCACACCTGCTGGAATATCATAATAAGTCACTGGGCAGATACACACAGGCAGACCAGCAGCTACAAAAGCCTTAATTAGAAATAGAATTAAGAGCTGCCGTGCTGCTGGCACTTAGGCAGAGCTGTGGAATGCTTTCTTTGTCTAAGGTTTTCTGTGCGATATTCCCAGCATTATAAATAACTAATTTAAAAACAAGTTGAATAAACATATATAAGGGGTGTTCGAGTCAAACCGGGACTTCTGATGAAATTTCTCGAGAATAATAAAGGAGTAAAATGACGTAAAAAGTTCTGTAAAGTGACATTTACAGAAGACGTCATGCACAGTAACGCATTTCAGTAGTGCAAATGTTTTCAACATTTTTTGCGGTTTTACATTCTGTGAATCCCTATTGAGGTGGCTCAGAACCCACTGCAGTCGCTTCCGTGAACATTCTGTGAGTGGAACGCCTGATCCTGGAACAATCTGTGGAAGAGACACATCTGTCACAATCATTCACCAGCACCACTTGCACTTTACAGGAACTCGGTTGGGAGTTATTATTATATTATATATATATTGTATAGAGTTATTATTATACTGTATCCGTACAGTCCTGACCTCGCTCCAAGCCATTTCCACACATATTTTGGGCTTTTAAAGGAAGGCCAGTGTTTTAGACAGACCGATCATGGCTCCAGCGTAGTGAGAAAACTTTCTACCTTTATGGTATCCAGGCACCAGTGAAATGCTAGAATAAATGCTTTAGTGTAGCACGGGATTGTATAGTAGAATAATGGGAGATTTGACTCTCGGGAGTATCCTGTTCTGTTATTCTGCACAATCAAAAATCCCGGTTTGACTTGAACACGCCTTGTCAAAAGTTTAAGCTTTAAAGTTGCCATTTATAACATCCAGTACTAATTTAGTGATATGCAACAGAGCAAAAAAAATTTTTTTTATAAAAAAGTCACCTTCAACTGTTTGAATTGATATTAATTAATCCTTTGACTGTCTGTGAAAGAAAGTAAAAATGTTCAAACGGTCAACTTTTAAAGCATCAGATCTTTATTTTGTAGGAAAACCTAAAAAAAAAAAAAATTACTAAGAAAGTAATACTTTTAATGAAAGCAGAAACCTTATAACAGGAACGGTGTCACATACCGTATTGATTATTTTCACGACAGTGCTGCGGAGTGAGGGTTTTATATTTAAAAACACTTTGCTCTTTGGTGCAGTGTAATGTGTTCTGGCTCTCCTCTCTCCTGCTCTGTCCTTGGTGTATCCATGTAGATCTAATTCATATTTAACAGGTAATTTATCAATTTGGATGTGTCTGTGGAGAGGGGTGAGACAGCGCGCCTGTGTGTGTGTGTGTGTGTGTGTGAGAGAGAGTGAGAGCATGTGCTTCTATTTGACCCATGTATCTTTAATTTTTATTCAGTTACATAATGTAATATTTTGCCAGCAATTCCTGTCACAATTTCAACATGATGTTTTCACATCTGGATTATCTTGATATATGGTAATGTTGCGGTCTCAGCAAGCGTACCCTTGCATCTTTAGACTCTTTAGAATTTAATCAGATGATTTTCTGACACAATGGCTTATCACGAGAGATACTTTATGTGGTTGTTGCTGTATAGTGTAATACGATCGATCTATCTATCTATCTATCTATCTATCTATCTATCTATCTATCTATCTATCTATCTATCTATCTGTGTGAGGTCAGTCAATTTAACAAGAGCTATGATTTCACTGTTTCTGCCATGAGGGTCATGGTTACCAGGCAACGGGCATTACTGTCCGTAGATATGCACTATACTCCTGGCTGGAGCGGAAAGTGTGTGTGTGTATGTGTGTGCGTGTGCACGTGTGTGTAGGAGGGTCAAGTTCATCTGAGAGGAAATTAACGGTTGAGGAACAAACAGATTTTCAGGCACTTACACTCCCATGAATCCGGGTATATACCTCATTCACTTATATATGAGGCAGTTTTTCCTGAATTGATGCATCAATAGCAAAATCTGAAAACAACTAGGATCATACAGTCATTTGGGAAAGTTTCATTTAAGTGATATAAAAGTTAAGTTTTATACTAAGGAAGCCCTATATAAATAGAATCATATGCTCGGCTTAAAAGTTGAATGAAAGTTAATACGTTTGGGAAAAACTCTGTATGTTATACAGTCGCATATTTTATAAACACACCTACACAATCACATTCACACACACACACACACACACACACACACATACACACACACACACACACCGGACGTACGTCAACTTAATACAAGAACTGCTCTCCAACTTCTATTTCAAGTCAGGTTCGCTCATACTTTAATAATGAGATGGATGGAGAGCAGAGAGAAAGCATCGGAGGAAGATAATCATCAGGATATAAGAAATCAGCAGCAGCTTCCCACCACTTATGTCCCTTTCCAGCTCAGTTTTCTTTCTGCCTCGTTTTCCTCACTCTTTCTGTTGACCAACTCTGTTCTTTCCACACAAACTCTCTCTTTCTCTCTCTCTCTCTATTGATCCACTCATAGTTTGCTCAGTTCTTCACTTTGCTGCCTCACTTTAATCAATACAGATAATTGTCTGCTCCCCGGTCGTTGCCAGCTTCTCTCTCTCTCTCTCTCTCTCTCTCTCTCTGTTTTTTCATCAATGAACTTGTGCCCCCTCCTCCAC
>JAAGKR010003640.1:12609-71689 GCA_011419295.1 Clarias macrocephalus
CCCCCCCCCCCCCCCCCCAGCCTGGGATTCCCTCAGTTTTAATGACAGAAGATAACCTGCTCTCTCTGTCTCTCTTTCTCTCCATCGATTGCCGTGGGAGCGATCGACTCACATGTGTAAACATTGCGCACGTTCGTGTTGCGGTTTAGGTTCTTCGACCGCTCCCACGCTCCACAGTCACTGCAGAGATGCACTCAGAGGCGATGCAGCTCATGAAACTGCAAATTGAGGCCTTGGACCACATATGTATCACGGTTGTTCTTGTTATGTGGATTATGCCTGACGTATATATAAATGATGTGAATATGCAGGTTCAGGGTGAAGTAAAATGCATGGCCAAAAAAAAACAAAACTTTATAATAATAAAAAAGTTGAGATTCACTCTTTCTCTATACCGCTTATCCTGGATAGGTTCACAAAGGGGCCTGGAGACTGTCTCAAGGGGCATGAGGCACGAGGCAGGGTACCAGGGTACACCTTGGACAGAGTGCCAAACCACGCACACCACCACATTACACACTACGGGGAATTTGGAAACGCCCGTTTGTTTAATCTGAATGTCTTTGGATTGTGGGAGGAAACAGGAGTACCCAGAGGAAACCCACTAAATGCATTATAAACCCCTGGAACGATGGTGTTGAACTTTGCAAAAAGGACAGTGTTGAAGAAAGGATAGGTTTGAACTTTGGTTGAAAAGGAAAATAGTGATCAGGAGTATTTAAACACTTGGGAAAGTTGCGTCATCAGAAATTGACAGTAGAAGTTATATATACAGAGTGTCTCAAAGGTCTACCTAATTAACCGAATAGTTGGGATTAAAAGTTATCATGGTTATTGTGGCCCTGTGGAGTGGCCCCCACCATCTCCAGATCCAAACTCACTTGAGGGGCATGTCAAGGCAGCGGTGTATCGGGCAAAGCTACAGCACAAAGATCGGTTAAAGGAACACAATCAAAATGCGGCAGTATATGTTTAATAAAAGACGAATTCGCGAGCCAACTCCAAAGACATGGAAGTCATGTAGAAGATGCTTCGTATATAAAGTTACGCTTGGCAAAAAAAAAAATATTTCCCTTATGTGTGGAGTCTTTTGGAAGACCCTGTATAAATAGAGTTGTATACATACGATCGCACTGCATTCCTCTCAAAATACCATGCATTTGGACACACACGTTGTAAAAACATTGCCTTTTGTTAATGAGCAAGTTAACTGAGATGAGCAGCAAACATTTCCCTCCTCAAGGAAGCACAAACAATATTACGAGAGATTTGTGATTTGTTTGCATTTTGATTGATCTGAGTAGGAATTTCCAGTTGATGCGGCATGTTCTCTTAGTCAGAGATCAAAAGTTCCGAGTTTTGAGGGTTTTTTTCATCAAATAAAGCAGTTATGTAATAAATGCATATACAGATATTCCAACCACAGCATGGTCAAATGATTGTTTTATTCTTGCGAAAGCAAGGCAATATACTAATAGTTCAGAAAGAAGCCACTGCTGTATAGAGCATTGCGTGTTGCCTTGCATCACAAAGACTGACTGACACCCCAGAGTACGTCTAGTAACATTCATTTATTCATTTATTCATTTTCTATACAGCTTATTCTGTGTGGGGTCGCAGGAGGCCTGGTGGAGGCCTAGGGAGCTCAGGGCACAAAGCTGGGGGACCCCCAGGAAGGGGTGCCAACCCATTGAAGGGCACGGATAAACACACTCACACATACAGGCATACACTACAGGCCATTTGAAACACCAATCAGCCTACAAGGCATGTCTTTGGACAGTAAGAGGAAAACCACAAAGCATGGGGAGGACATGCAGACTACACAAACACACACAACAAAGATTCACACCCCCAAACCCTGGAGATTGTCCCCCCCCCCCCCCGCCCCTTTTTTTGTGGGGGGATTATTTTTAAAGCCCGATTGTTACAAACAGTAAATGTTTCAGTGCTTTTATAGTAAATATCTGCACTTTTAGAACATTCCTTGTCCAGTCAAATTAGTTCAATGGAACTTAATGTGGTGTAATTATTATAATTATTATGAAGGCTTACAGAATGTATATACTCTACATCCTGCGCATGAGACCTGCCGTTCTGTGCAATTTATTTTATGCCTTTTTTTTTTTTAAGTAAGTACAAGTTTACATGTTATGTAAAAGACAAAAAAATTATAATTCATTCAGTCATTTAATTGATTAATGGATCTATTCATCAGGATGTTCAGTAAATCTCAGCAGCTCATTTGCATATAAAACTGCACAAATATATACTACGGTATACTAAAACTTTACTTTAAGCAAAGGGTCATGACGCCAATTATTGTTTCATTAATACTAATGAATACTTTGTTTCATTAATAACTTCTTACTGATTTTTTATAGTATTTTTATAAATGTAGAAACCTTTTTTTAAATCTTACTTTACAGCAGTTTTTTGCATGTGCCTATGACTTTTGTACACTACTGTATATACAGTATAAATTCCATGGTCAGTACTCCTCATCGCCCCGCCACCTAAATACTATGTGGTCTTAGAGTGTTGCCTTTCTATTTGTGGATGTGGTAACATATGGGCCGACATGTTTTACATAGTAAGGGATGCACTACAGTCACTAATGTGAACACCTACAGGCACATTCACTGTATATTGAGGTGCGTCTAATGATTTAAACACAAAGCAGGTACCTAATGGAATTTCCTTTGGGATGAATAAAGTATCTATCTATCTATCTATGTAATAAAGTGTCAACTGGATGTAGGTGTATATATGGAAGCCTATGAATTTGTTTTATACGGTACATGTGTTTGAATTGGCCCTACATGTATACAAAGGCATACAGTAGTGCTTGATGGTGGGCTTCGGGCGATGCTTAGTTGTGCATCTGTTCTGCTGCTCAAGCTTAAAAATCAGTGATTGCGTTAAGGCTCAGATGGAATTATGGAGGAAGGGCCTCACTCCAGGGTGTGACAGCAAGGGAGAGTGTCCCACTGGGACACACACACACGCACTCATACACACACACACATACACACAAAGCAACGGTGTGCAGAATGCTCAGTACATTATGAGTTATTCTTTTGTGCATGTGTGTGTGTGTATGCCCTCTACACTTGTGTCTATGTTTCATACTACATGTTTCCATTTCAAACAGCAGACTTACACATTTGTTAAGTCATGTCACCAGCTCGTCCCTTCCCTCGACAAAACATCTGATGATTTTACGCGCTCTTAAAATGACACCATGTGAGGAGGAAGGAGAAACGGAGAAAGAGATATGTAGGAGATTTATTCATAAAGCCTGCTTTGTTACGGATGTTTTTTTGCTTTAGAGGGTTTTATATATATATATATATATATATATCAATCAGATTCTGCCTCTGACTCTTTTCCCCCTTAGTCTGTGCTGTCTTTCTCTGTGTTTCTCAGAATCTGAATTTCTTGAAAGCTTAAGAAAGAAAGAAAGAAAGAGAAGGCGAGGGTGAGATGGTGTTGTAGTACTTTTAGGGAGCGGTCGTTGAGAAAGTGCTTGTGATGGGCGTCCGTGCGCTCCCCCCCTGCCCGGGGCCCCGATCGATACCAACTCAGAGCAATAAAGCTTTCCCCTGTCATCTCCACAGAATACAAAGCAGTGGAGAGAGAGAGGGAGAGAGGGAGAGGTGAAAAGCTGTTCCGCTAGCCAGAGCGATTTCCTAACCCCCCCCCCCCCCACCTTCCCCCACATACCCACTCCATCCAGCGCAGTGGTGCTCCCCTACCCCCTCCAATCTTTACCCCTCTATCCTCTCCTCTCTTTCCTCTCTCTCCCTTCCTTTCTTTCTTTGTCTCTCTCTCTCTCTCTCTCTCCCCCTTTCCCCTCGTTCTCTACCTCTCCTGTCCAGTGTGTATTCTCCACGTGGGGCTCGATATCTCCCTGCGCCCAGGAGAATGGAAATGAGTAATGGAGCAAGAAAGTCTTATTTTAGTCATTATCGCAAACACAGAGCTCAGGACGGCGGAGAGGAAAGCAAAAGGGAACGGACACGCGACTTAGAAGATGGAGCGATCGCCTATAGGATAGGAGGAGAAGTAAGATGGCTTATAGGGAAAGGGGCAGAGAGGGGACGGGGGTGATAAAACAAGAGAAGGGGGGCACGATGGAGAGAGAGAGAGAGAGAGAGGGATTATGGAGGGGGAAGATGGATAAGGCGGAAAGGGGGAAGAGGAATATTGATGCTGAGGAAGCGGAGGGAGCCGGCTGGAGAGGTGGGGAATGAAAGAGTGAACGAGAGGTCACAGGACAAATGAGCCTTTCTGAAGAGGAAGGCCAATCAGCGTAATTGTGATCTATATTCAACACGGCGCTTCACATGTGTGTGTGTGTGTGTGTGTGTGTGTGTGTGTGTGTGTGTGTGTGTGTGTGTGTTACTCCAGTGATGCACAATAGTTCTTTTTGTGAGTGACAGCTCAAAGTAATGTGTCACTCAGACATTGCACTGCCATAAACTTAATAACATTTCTACCTCAGCTCTCTAAAACAACAGCATGAGAGAGAGAGAGAAAGAGAGAGAGAAAGAGTTTCCCATAAACACCTTTACCTTTCTAGCCTCTTTCCATCTCTCTCTCTCTCTCTCTCTCTCTCTCTCTCTCTCTCTCTCTCTCTCTCTGGTGCGATCTCTCATTCTTGCCTTTATTGGAAAAAGATGGGCTGAATCCTTCATCTCTCTCCTTTAATTCTCTTCTTTTATTGCGTTGTAACACTGTGCCCTGATGCCCATCTCTCTCTCTCTCTCTCTCTCTCTCTCTCTCTCTCTCTCTCTCTCTCTCTCTGGACATTATCTATAAGCACTGCTGCATGTGAGCGTTACCAGTACAAAGAACTAAATGTTAATATATTGTATAGATCCTTTCTTTCTTAGAGGTCTTTTTTCCCCCTTCTTTCTTCATTTATTAAAGTGCTGCAGACAAAAGTGCTTGCTTTTTAAGGGTGACACAATAAAATCCCTTTCTTTCATATTTCTGCTCTACCCCCTGTCTTTGCTCCCCGGTACAGAGTAAGGATTATTCTCTTCTACTTTTCTTTTCTTTCTGTTTTCCTCCGTCTCTTTTGTTCTTTTCGATTTGCTTCATGTTTCATTTTTTCTCTGTTTTCTCCTTTTCTATTCTGTGTCTCTGCTCAATTCTTATTTCTCCTTTTTTTTTTCTCTTTTTTTTCAAACTCTCAGTGCAGTAATAATAGTGGTAATAGAGGTAGCGGTGTGTGTGTGAGTGTGTGTGTGGGTGTGTGTGTGTGTGTGATTATTGTCGTGTCGGGAGTCAGAGAAATCGATCGATACAGAAATATGAGCCACTGTGTCAGAAACAATAACCTCCTATTCCCCTGACACACACACGCGCACACACTCCCAACCACACACACTCACACCTATACACACTCCACTAAATAAAATCAGGTAAAATTGTGTTACGCATGCACACACTCGTTCACCCAACCTTTCCAGCACATGCCAAGTCACACCAGAAACTTATTAAGAAATCTACCTAAACCATCTCGCTTCACACACACACACACACACACACACACACACACACAGAAGCGTGCACACATTTATATATATATATATATATATATATATATATATATATATATATATATACGCACACGCACACACATACACACACTAGAGACCTTTTTGCTACTGTTGCTTAGCAACGCAACCTCAGTTCCAATCAGAGTGCACAGAAATGTCCAGTGATGTCACAGCTTGTGCTGACCAGCAGGTTGGAAGCGTTAATAAGGCCCTAAAATGAGAAATAAAGGGCACATTGATCTCGGCATTAAAGAAAGACAGAGGACACGGAGCGGTAATGAGGTGAAGCCCTTTGACGATGATCTGCTGGCACTGAGAAGGTGTGTGAGGAAATTAAACACACACTTTATGTATGCTCGGAACGATTTGTGTCTGTCTGAGAGTGAGTGTGTTTGTGTCCACGAGTGGATCGGGAGAAAGAAATAGTTCAAATCCATTGCTTCTGCGCGCAAACACATACATACACACACACACACACAGACACACACACACGCTTAGAGGCCATGTTGAGCTGCGACAGCATGAAGATTGATGGCTCTCCTGAGGCCCGTTCAACCCCCCCCCCCCCCCTCCACCCGAGACAGACGGCTGATCAGATAAACGGGAGAACGCAGGGGATGAAGAAGAAGGAGAAAAAGAAAAGAGGTGAGAAAAGAAGAGCAGTGGAGAGTATAGAAAGACAGGAGCAGAAGGATGGAAGAATAGGACAAGCAGAAGAACTGAGAAGTAGAGGCGGAGACAGAAAAAGATGTTAGCAGAAGAGCGGTACAGGAGAGCACTCGGGCAAACATCTCATATGAAAATACACACCCAAAAAGCACAACACACACTTTTCCCCACTAGCATCCTGTAGCCCTTACAAGGGGTGGGGTTTCCATAGGAACTGGGAGATTTTTTTTTTTTTTTTGCTGTCAAGGCAACATAATGACCTCAAATAATGTTGACATACATGACCACGCCTCTCCTCGACCCCGGGGCTGCGTGGCCACGAGCCTAACGTCTAAGGTTATGATCTTTCACCTTCACCCCCCGCCGTAAGAGCACACAGACAGACAAAGAGTCCGTCTGCTGACCATGAACTCGAAAACACACGCACACGCACACACACACACAGATGTGATAGATGCTACTACTGCTTATACTAATAATTATTATAAAAATAATTGCTCCTCCTATCTATTAGATTCAAAAGACAGAAAATGTCAAAAAAGGAAACTGACTCAAAATGAAATCTAATTATTAACCTATAATCTAAATAATAATAATAATAATAATAATAATAAAAACTAATAGGGCTCTAAAGTGTTTGTATAGAAGCAGTATAATCAATGATAGATGTCAGAAAAAAATATTTAAATAAGTACTGGTTAAATTCCAAAGATTGGAACTTTTCAAAATTTATTATTATTATAATCAACAATAATAATATTAATACATTTTATTATAATGTTTTAGCAACATAAACCTAAAGATAACTTGTTTTACACTCAGGATGTTCAGCAATGCACTCCTCAATAATAAAACACCTCGTGCACAGTGAAAAACAGTCCCTATGCCAAAAAAGACGTTAAAGGCTAAAAATGCCTTTAAATGCATAATTCATTTATATTCATAAATTAACAAGAAATTATAAAGCAAGGGTGAGTACGAGGACCAGAAGAGCAGGGCAGTAAGGGGAAATAGTAAGGAGGTCCAGGTGCAATAAAACAAGCTACTGCATTATATGTATGTATATATATTTATACAGGTGTATAGTACATTTTAGCAATGCATTTGAGTATTTATGCTCATTAATTTGTCTGAGTCTGTTTTTTGAATCCCGAATGCTAGATTAAAAAATCAATCTGGAATTTCTGGCTGGATTTTAGATCCACTGCTGCCCCCATCTGATGATAACGCAGTACTGCAACGCCCACTTACTCACCCACTTTGTCACCCACTCTCATTCAACTTTTCCTGCCAAACGTCACAGACATACCACAGCAATCTTTATTTAAACATTCCTACAAACAAGCTAATCATTATTGTGATTTTATAAGCGTTATTTCAGCACCGTCTATTCATATAATTGCAAGATTTTTTTTTTTACTCCACAATGATTTACATTTACCTTATTTATCATGTACTGTCCTTGAATAAATAACTCATATGCCCATGTATAGACTTCCTCATGAACAAAACCGTCTAATATTTCAATTAAACTCTCATAAGAAATTTAAATGAAAAGATTTAACATTAAGTTACTCGTTAAAGGTATATACAACCTCATGTACGAATGTATGGGACTTTTTTGTCCCATTGTTCCATCGGACATCAAAAAATGCTGAAGGCATCCAAGATATGCGATAATTTATATTGAACAGTTGATGAAATCCTTGAAAAAAGTCTTCCTAATGGCACTAATCTGACGTGCTGTTAATTGGGTAATTTGAGGCTGGTAACTCTAAATGAACGTCTCCTCTGCAGCAGAGGTACGTTTTAGTTTTGCTTTCTTGTGAAGGTCTTTATGAAAGCTCGTTTCATCATGGTGCTTGATGGGTTTTGCAAATGCACTTGACAACACTGTTCTGCAAGAACTATTCCAGAACGGCTGACCTCCATGTCTTGAAACAACAACTCACTGTTGTTGTTGTTGTTGTTGTTCTAGAATATAGAAAATAAATCCCGAAACAAAACATATTGAATTAGAATCTGTGTCCATATTTTGTCTGGTACTGTAGCTTTTACTTTATCTAATCTGGTATTTAAATGATTCATCACACAGACCTTCCCATCTGTTTATCTTTAATACTGGACATGATTGACTTTGTCTAAGACTTCATGAGCTGGGTGAGTGTGAAGCCCAGAGTATTCCCTAAATGAATATCCAGTACCCACAATCCCATAATTTAATCTGGACCTAGTGTAAATTTAGTGTGAGCCCACATGCATTAATAACACGTTATAAAATCGGAACTCAGGATCAAAAGGTTATGGAATGATGGACGGTTGTAGTCAAGACCATCACTGTAAAGTTCAAGAAAAAGGACCGGCAGTGATGAAGACTAGACGGAGTCCTAAGTGGGTCAAGGTTAAGTCAAGATCAAGTCTAAGAGACCTAAAAACCATCACATCGTTTTTGAGGCCAAGCCTTTACCAGTGTTTTATGTACAAATTTGTTTGTTAGTTTACTTGACAGGGACGTTGTACATTAATTCACGCATATGTAAATGTACCAGAATTAGCCGTGTGCATATTTTTCATCTGCAATCCATGGACCGTAAAATGTCACCCGAAAAACAATTAACAGTAACAATGCAGAACAATAACACTACATTATAATCATCAATCATAAAACTGCAAAATATATACAGTACATTTATGCATATACAAATAAAATGTGTAAAGACGAGCACCAGTGTGACATCACAGCGACAGGAAGAAAGTAAAGTCAGGATGCCGGCGAGATCTTATTAATTGTGTTAATGTTGATAAGTCTGATTGTTGATGGCAGATTAATATGCAAATGACATTAAGATAATAACTCAAAAGTACCAAATATTCTATGTATTAGATTTAAGGATGCAGTTGGGTTGCTTTTGGCAGCTTTATTAGGCATATGATGTAACTGTAGTCACGAACACTCTGAATGTGCGTATTACAAATAAATACCAATTCAGTTATTTACTGAAGACAGAGCAAATACTGTATGATTTGAGAATGTATCATAAAAAAGAAAAGGGATTGTTTCTCACCCTGCCACTGTTAAAGAAGGTTTTTGCAGCTGATGCCAACGATTGTTCTTAAATAATTAGTTGAACATGAACCAATTTTTTAATCAGGTGTATTTGTGTGCTGTGCTGAGGATTTCTAGAAGAAGGAATTCCTTCTTTATTATTTCTCATTATTTTTACAAGACTATATTTGGTGAAAGTAATTCAAGTAAGACAAAAAGAGAAATCCAAGTCAATATGGAATAAAATCTCCTGACCAGGCTTGACTCCTACAGTGCTTGACAATAGGATAAAACTCACTGGTTTTTGGTTGTTTATGTTTATGAAAATCTACACCTTTGTCAGACTGACAGGTTTGACCAAAAAGACTAATCGTCTTTATTAATAGTATGCATGTACCACATACGATTAAAACCCACAGCGGAGGAACAGATGGTGAGTTCGTGACTAATTACTTATAACGACGCCTCGGCTTATACAGTAGATGTCATATAAACACAGGTTAACTCGAGTTCACCTTTAGCTCATACAAACATCAGGCAGAAACGTGTGAACTCCTCCATTGCTAAGATTTGATGGAAATTATAAATCATTACATAGCACACCTGTGAAAATAGTTCTGATGAGTCATGTTTCCTTAAAGAGAAATGCTTTCGGTTACAAATCATATGCATGCAGTACAGCTAGCTGTAAAGTGCTACGTACATAGAGATTTGATCGTTAAGGGAAAATATCTTCAGTTGAAACTACTGTCTAGCGAAACGTTACGGGTGTGGCAACTCAATCCGACTTCGACGATCCGGTTTACTTTATTATTGATTATAATGTATTAAAGCCCTAACGTAGGATTACAGGGGTGAGCAAAAGTAATGTTTTAATGACATTCTCAAAAAAAAAAATAATAATAATAATAATAATAATAATAACAATCTATTTATTATCATAAGCAAATTATTACATTGCTAGGCAACAATCATTGTTTAGTATGAAGTCCTTTACACTTCAAAGTCTGCTGAAAATAAAGACAAAAATACGTCTGCAGCACTCAGGTGTGACTCGCTCAATCCATCGCTGCTTGATTGCTCCTTGAAGATCATATATACAGAAGATGGTTCCTCGACTGCTCCTGCCTTCTTCACCCTTGTACAAGACGTTTATATCAGGTTCAGGTCTAGAGACGACCGGGGACATTGAAGCTGAATCCCATTGTCTCCCATCCAGTTTTTCACTAGTGGTTCAAGTCAAGTCAAGTAGGCTTTTATTGTCTTTTGAACCAAATTCAGTTCAGTACACAGTGAAACGAAACAACGTTCCTCCAGTACCAAGGCGCTACATACATGCAACAACATAAATTAGCAAAACAAATTTTCCAGCACTAGCTAGCTAACTAAGAGACCGAATTAGCTGACTGGCTCAGATATGACAGATTGACATTTTTATTTTTCATTTTTCAGGTGATTAGCACAACTCTTCAGCCAGACAGGTAGAACTAAATAGTATATATATATACACAGCAAAATCCTTAGTCTTGAATTAACACCCAGAGTGTTGATTTAACACTTTCAGAGTACATTCGTGACCATTAGGTCATATATAAACACTTGAGGTGTTAAATCAAGACTGGGAATTTTGCAGTGTGTATATATATGTATTGTGATTAATAACTGAATAATAAGCCAGTTGAAAGAATGAGGTGTTAATAAAGCTACCACAAATGCTCTTAGCCTGGGTTACTCTCACACATCTTCTCCTTCTGTATGCTACTATATACCACATTAATACTATATGAAATGAAATACCTCAAGGAAGAAGGTATTTATTATAGACTCTATGCTTGAGAATCCCTCGCTCGGAGGAATTACTTGTAATTGTAAATGCAGCTATTTTCCCCACGGGTTATGTCCTGTGAACTTCAAACTCTCGTGACAAGAGGTGTGTCACAGCTCAGAGTGGAAAATCAAAGCTACAAATGGAACACACATCCTCATTCTTGCTGTTTACATTGAGGTTTTTTTGAGTGTGTGGTATCATGTCAGATGTGCTAAGTGATACACGGTAGAGATCCAGTATGAGAAAGAGTAAGTCATGTGCGTGAGTGAGAGTTCGTGTGTGTGTGTGTGTGTGTGTGTGTGTATGTGTGTGTGAAGACCGTGTATCACTGCGGCTCGTGAGTGACTCTTTCCAGCAGCCCCAGCAATTTCCAGTGACAAAAGCTCTCCCCCACTTTTTGCCTATATCTCTTCATCTGTTTATCCTTTCATCTTGTTCGTCAGTGTGGCCGTCCCACTCTCGAACCCTTCGGCCCCCTCTTTCTCCTCGCCTAACCCAACGCTACCCACCACTTTTCACTTGTTTACTTCCTCCTTCACCGCTTCGGTCGGCTTTTCGCGCTGGCCTACTTGCAGCCTCGTACTTCTGTCACGCTTCCTCTGTCCTGGGTCGCCGTCTTTCAGAAGAGGCTTTGCGTAAAGCGTCGCAGAATGCCGAGCGCACTTTATCACTTTATAAATTTTTAGATCGCGTCTACAGAAGTGTGCACTTCGACACAGGAAGTGGGCAGCCAGGGGGGGGGGGGGGAGGAGGAGGTGTGGGAGGGCACAGTGGAGAGAGGAGGTGAAGGAGAGAGGGAGGGAGGAGAATTAGAGGGAGGAGTGGGGAGCAATTTCCTCACCCCTTAGATTATCAGTTTGTTCCTCCTCATTGGCCGTGCGCTGACAGGGGCCGAGAGGGTGATAGAGCGGTGTGTGTGAATGTGTAAAAAGGAAGAGAGCAGGAGAGAACGAGAAAGAGAGAGAGAGAGAGAGAGAGAGCGAGTAGAAACAAGTGCACACATAAGTATCAGTATGACAAAGACGGCTCCTATAGCTGCGATGGATTACTCCCATTTGTGGTTGCCAGGTATGTGTCTTTACTTCATGTGTGGTTTCCAGGTTGGACGTTTATTGGGTCAGTTACATGCTGATTGTGGAAGGGGCAGGACGGCGTATTTATTGACCAGCTCTAGGTTAAAGAAGCTTACCAAATAATTAGGACAAGAAGGAACAGCATTTTAATCCACATTTAGTGAAAGCTCTAAATGTGGATTAAAATGTACATAGGTGTAATAATAATTTTTTTTAAAAGTTTTTTATTTATTTATTATTATTATTTTTTTTACATTTTATAACTTTTTGTATCTTTGCTTCTATTTGGGCCTTTGATATCAATCATAAATAGTTGAAAGATTTTGATAACCTGCTTACAAGCGCTTTTAACAAGGACGATGATTAAGATGATGGCTCATGATGTCGTAACTCCTGATAGGGGTAGATTTTTAACAGATTTAAATCTATGATTAGAAAGACTGAGTAACAGCATAGTTTCTGAACTTGCTCAATTACAGTATATTCATTCATGATGCTGACAAGTAATACAGGCTTGTACGTTGGGTATGAATGGGGATACGTGTAAACTGCACTGCTGGCAGGCTCTTCTTTGTGTTCCTGTGGGGAAGCCCTTTAAGGATCTGTGTGGAGACCTACAACAGGGTTTCCCTATCACAGGGGATTCCAAGTAGGACCTTTTTGAGGAAGCTAAGAATCCCAGATTAAACAAAGAACACTCAAAACCTGCTCTCTAGAAGCGTGGTAATGGACAGAGATACAAACGGCTTATCGTGCTGTTTTATAAATGGTGATGTAAAAGATTTACAATTAGTGAAACTATCAGCCGGACTGTTTGTTGTATAGGGGGATTGAAAAAAAAAATCCAACAGCATGCTAAAGTGTAACAGAAAGGATTCAGGGTGTGAGAACCAGTTAACACCATCGCTTCGGTCTGTAAGTGTGACTTGATTTCTATGACTAATACAGTAGACCACATCTTATATTGAAACGTATCAGGCGCTGCCGGAGTTCCGTGTGTATATGTTAGACGAACTACGACCTCCTTGGTGGTTCTATGCCCTTATAGTATTGGAACGTATGCATGTGAGAGGGAGTAGGAGTTAATTGTGTTGGAAAACATCTACGTGAGTGTGACGGGGTAGGAGTCGAATGTGCTTATGTGTGTAAAGGACGTGGTGTTTTCTCTGCCCTCGTCTCTGTACTTCCTCCTCATCTTCAGCACTGCGTCCGAGATGGACAATTGCTCATGCGCATGCTATGTAATTCGCGACGCTATGCTTAATCATTTTCTTTTTCTTTTTTTTTTTTTAGAATGATTAAGCAAACGTGACATTATAAACCTGCTGAAAGAAAAAGTGTGGAAATGTCAGTGGATAGGTTAAAGATAAGGTTAAACTTTGCCCGTGATATCATGACACTGGTATGCTCATGAATAAGAGGACATAATAGAAAGGATATTAAGTATAATTCAATATTTTGATTAAAAATCATTTTTTCTGACGTATGGTAAATCTCTACCTCTCTCGCTCTCTCTCGCTGGTGAAACACAAGTGGTATATGATGAAGTGATAATCTGAGAAACAAATATGGCTTTAAATAAACTGAGCGTTGTGTCAGCTGTGAAGGCTTTTTATATTTGTACAGTGAACCAAATGTCCCCATAATCATAATCATACATACTTGTCAGGCATCTGATTCATGTTTGGGACATTCGTGTTCTGTATATTTGCAATAAAAAAGAGCTGCATGTTCCACAGGTAATGGTCAGAGCTAACGCAACATACCAGGATATAGAAACAACCTTACGAACATCTATATTTACAACGTAGAGGAGGAACGCACTACTGGAAGAATATAAGAGTGTTGGTATTAGTGTGTTTAGTGGTGTGCAGTAGATTAATAATAGCCTTTTTAACAGTAAGGGTTTGGTTTAGCACATTGCGCTCCCCCCCAGCCTGAGGGGAAATAGAGAGGGAAGTGAGAGACAAACTCTAGACCTCTTATACACATACCCCATCATGTATGTACTCCACAATCACTTCATATGAAACCAGACCATTCTAGAAAAACACACGATGTGACTGAACTCTGACGAATTGTTCATTTCGTAAATTAGTGATGAATTATGCCAAGTTCAGTATATATTCAGTGCACTAAGTACAGCTTTTTTATTGCTTGTGAAAAATAGCTGCTGCACACATTAATATGAGGCATATTTGGAAAATTAGGGCTGGTAGTGAAGTATGAGTCAACATCACGGTCTGCACAGGCATTAATCTATAAATACCAAAAATATTAGTGTGTGACGTAATCCCAAAATATTGGCCGAATTTCACTCCAAACCCCAAATAGAGTCAGGACTTCTGCCTTTCCTCCGAGTGTGGCTTGAGGAGCCAGGGGACAGCAGCGGGGATTTCCTCCAGCCGTACTTCTTCCCCTTCCAAAATGGTACTTTAATGGAAAAGTGCATTATGTGCAAAGAAATTCTGAGATGAATGATTATGGTGAATGATATACTGTATCAAGAATAAATGTCTATTGATGTTAAGTTTGGTCTCCATCATGTGCGGATTTTTGGCTTTTGATGATAAAGGAGAATGCTGGTGTACAGTAATGAGGAATCTGATTAATTATAAAAAAGAGGGGGAAAAAAAAGAAAAAATTGAGTCGATTTTTGCAACAGAGCTCAAGGACGAACAGTGTTTCTGCATGGCTTTGATAACAGACTCAAGAGTAATCCGCTTCATTACACCATGACTTTTTCCATAACGTTTCAGTCTTCTGTCTAGTTCTATGTTTATCACTCGCACGTATACACTCTTTAAATCTTCTAATGTAACTGCTTATAAAGATTAAATTACAGTAAATGACATTCAGATGTAAATTAAAATAGAAATATTCACAGACTCCCTCAGGACAGACTCATTTTACATACTGACTGTTTTATAAATTATGCATTTTATTTTAATATGTACTCTAACATGGCTATTTACTGGAGACAGAGTTGAGGTTCTTTTCATTATTATTATTAACTTTCCTTCTATAGACCCATTTTCATTAGATTCCAGATTCCAGTATCTGTAGTAGGGACAAAATTATACATAGTGGTCTAAAGGGCGAAAACCTCTAGTGGTCTCTAGTGGTCTAAAGGGCAAAACCCTGATTTATAGGTATTTAATAGTAGGCCAATGGTGACTGCGTTTCCTTATTATATGTTTATACTTTTATTACTATATAACTGTATTTAATACTTTGTATTACTGTAAAGAAATACTCTTTCTCAATTTTTTTTCCAAGAAGGAAAAAAAGCCCTTCATTTTTCTTCCTTGCATCTAATTTAAGTCCACATTACATATTAGGATGGTCTGCTAATCCCTGATCTTGCCTGTTATTGTACAGTGTATATCTTAACTGAATAGGCAGAGTTTTGGATTCATTTCAATTCAGTCAAACAAAAATGCAATCAAGGATTGTGACAGTTCATCAGTGGCCATGACCTCCTCATATACTACACAACGCATAAATTGAATTGCCTAACAAAAATGTCATCAAATTCGAAATAATGTTATACACAAAAAAAGAAACCTAAGTACAACAAAAGTAATTATCTAACAGTTTTAAACACGAAAACCCAACATTAACTACATTTGTCCAGTTAAAGACATTGCTTTGCCAAGGCTTAATACTTAAGTACATTTCAAATCAGCAGTTGTTTTTGCCATTTTTGTCTGGATACTTAAACTTTTAATGAAGTATTATTCTTTTCACATTGTCTTCACTTTCTCGTAAATCCAAAGTCTAAGAATGTTGTCCACCCGGTACAAGAGGAAGTTTGAAATAAAAAAATTTTTTTTTAAAGGGTTTGGTTGAGAATCAGGAGTGAAATGTGTGGAAAGATAGTGAAAGACAGCTCGCGGGGTAGGGAAGCGTTTAATATGCAGGTGGCCGATATAATTAGTCAGTCGTTGGGGTTATTTGCATGTATTTCACAAAAGGGAAGTGAGTGTGTCTGTATGAGAAACTACGTTTAAGTTGTGCGTGTGAGAGTGTGTGTCTTATGGGGGTGTGTTTATTTTAAACGACGACCACTTTTTATTTCTCAGACTTCATCAAATTATATATATGTGCACTTCTTTAAATTTGACTTCCTCTTGTGATGAGACATAGCGTTGCTTTAATGCAGAATTGCAGAATTTTATGCAATTTTAATGCAGAGTTTGTACCGTTAGAATGGTTTATCCTATGGTATTGATGTGTTTAATGATTTAAACCAGGGTATGTTGTGTTATGTAAAAGATACAATTTTTTATTTATTTTTTATTTTTTTGCTTTATTTCACTGTATTCCTCCAAGCTGCAGATTATAATGTGTTCATTAATTAATTCACATTGGTAAATACCTTATACCTGAAAATATATATATATTTTTTTTCAAATGGCCATGATGCAACTAAATATGTTCAGGGCAGCTAAACATGAAATATTTGCTCCAAATTTGATCTTTTCCTAAATACAGCAGCACCCCAAGTAATTGTAAAACCCAATATCTAGAAAATTACATTTTATTACAGATTAATTACAATGTTTTTGTTCTTTAAAAAGATGAAAACCCTGTATTAAAAATCATGTAGCACATTAAAAGTTTTAATATTGACTAATAATTGGAAAAACATGAAATCAATGATTTACTAACAGAATATATATATGTTTGCTGTATAGTGTCACATCTCTCTATTTATTTATTTATTTATTTATTTATTACATTGTATTTTATTGGTGTCTCAGTAAACAGAATGCCCTGGAGTTGATGCCCTGGAGTTCATCTTGAGTTGATGTGTTTCATAAATGTGTGTGAAATACAGTTGTGTTTTCCCATTTCTCCCCATACATTGCCTCTCTTCACTGTTATGAGAATTGTGTGTAATTTTGAGTCAGCAGTATGAGATGAGCTCCGGTTTCTCAAGTGTCGTAACTTGGAAACTGGGGATCCATTTTCTTTCTTTGGTTTGCCTTGAGACACTTAAATGTTTTCCCCCTGTCTTTTAAATTACATCCTTTTGCAGTGATGGTGGATGAAAGTTTTTTTTTTCTTTGCTTTTAAGCTCTCTTTTTGATTTCTTTTTTTGATTTTTTTTTTTTTTTTTGGAGTTAAAGAAAACACTCTAATTCAACTTATTTCATTAAAACATCTAAATTACACTCTTTGTCTTTTTTCCTGTAGATATCAGAATGTCAAAGCCAATAGAGGTTGAAAATCCGGCGGCTGACTCTCCGATGGAGAACACGGCAGGTATGTTAATTCGTGTATGTATACTGATCAGCCACAACATTAACACCACCACCGGGTGAATGGAATAACATTTATTATCAAGTACCAGTAAACTGGGGACAGGATTATGGGCACCCAAGGCTCATCAATGCAACGGGGACAAAAGGCTGGCCCGTTTGGTCTGATTTGACAGAAAAGCTAATGTAGCAGAAATTGCTGGAAAAAGTAAATGCTGGCCGTGATAGATACACACCAGGGCCCGTATTCACAAAGCTTCTTAAGCCTAAAAGTTTTTCCTACTGTAGTGACGAAATTCTAAGAAAAATCTTAGAATTATGGCATTTTCTCAGAATTTTCCCTTAAATTTAGGATTAAATCTTAGTGAAGCTAAAAATGATTCACAAAACATCTTAGCCCTAAAAACAGCTCCTAAGGTAAAAATTGTTAAGAGTAGAGAGGAGGACTTTTAAGAGGCTTAAGAGTTTCTATAGTAGAGGACAAAATGGCGGAAAGAAGAAATATTCTCCAAACACTGAACATAAAGCTAAAAGTAAACACTCCTCTTCTGTCCAATTTGGTTTTCTTGTTCTTTTACTTCCTTCCATCTCTCTTGGATTGTTGGCTACATACCATCCAAAAGTGCAACTTAAACAGACTGTCCTGTAATCATGTAAACTGGTAAAAAGCTGAGCCATTTGCTCCCATCAATCTGAAATGAATGACAAGTAATAAAATCAGTACTGTAAATAAATGTAAGAACTTAAATATACTAACTACTGTGTGGAAATTGGTTGTTTCAAAAGTAAACACATTTTCAACATTTGACTGTTTAATTATCTTATAAGGTATTTAGCCTATAACAGAAACTTTGCATAAAGTAGTCATGATTATACAATTTCATTATATACAAGCAATATGATTTTACTGTCTGTTCTATTATCATGTATTCTATTTTTTACAAAGAGTGCATTTCAAGACCTTAATAGAGGTCAAAGGTTATTTTTTTATCAACCAATCACAGTCCTTGAACTCCTGCATCATCCCTAGCAACGGGGTCGACCACACCTCCGCACTAAGAGTTGCTCTAAGAAATTTTCTAAATCACTTTTATTCTAAGACTCCCAGTTAGGACTTTTTAAGCTAAGATAGGAGCTCTCTGAGAGAATTCTAAGAAGCTTTGTGAATACGGGCCCAGGACACTCGCCTGCCGTGTGTGGGACTTTAAATGGTGAGCAGGCAAAGAGTTCATACGCCGGACAAACAAGTCTGATCCATGGAGTCCCCACCCTGCAACCCACAGCACCCCAAGCATCTGCCATTAGCGCCACCACAGCACACCCACAGAGCTCTTGTGGAGTCACGCCCCGAGGGGCCAGAGCTGCCCCTGCGGCACAAGGGGAACCTACACCATATTGGGCTTAATGTCTTGCGATTTAATGTTGAGGCTGATCGGTGTATGTGTGAGTGACGAAGCCAGTCATGAAATATAGTAGCTAAGATCATCGCTTTGATATATCATGTCTTTTTCTCTCCGCCTGTGTATCCGTTGTTAGATTCAGAGAGGAATGGATCAGACTCCAATAATCAGGTAGGCCTTTATTTAAAAATAAATATGTTTTTTTTCTTAAAGTAATAGTTTTACCTATTATTTTCATGATTACTATTTTTTCCAATTTGTTTCCATCCAATAGATTCCACCAATGAAAATCAGCCCCTTCTCACTCTCTCCAACACTATGTGCCAGCAACAAGGTAAATGACTCACTAGATATGTGTGTGTGTGTGTGTGTGTGTGTGTGTGTGTGTGTGTTTTATTCTGCACTTTGGCAGATTTGCATGTTGAATCACATTTATATAGAATCATGCTGTATGCAAGTACGTGTATGATATTTGTGAAGAAAACTTAAATCTGATAAAAACTTAGAGACCAAAAAAAAATTCATTATTAAACAGGGAATCAGGAAGGAAGAAGCTCACAGAAGACAAAATACTTGAGTCACTCTTAATTTAATTTCATTTATTTGTAATTTCATTTCATTTCATTTAAGAAATGGGAACATTTTTTTACTGTGACAGGCTGCACAGTGCCTAAAAATATATATTTTTTAAATTGGTTGTTTATGTAACAAGCTCGGCAGCAACCTCATTTCCCCTCTCATCTGTTCCAAGCACTCATTAATCAGCATCAGCAGTATACTAATCACCGGCCTGATCATCTGTCACCATCTGCACCTGTTTCTCACTGGTTCATGACTTATGTTAGATGGTTTTTATGCTTGAATGATTCATAGGTCACAAAAAAAAAAAAAAAAAAAAAAAAAAAACAACATCTGAAACTGCTCAGGTACGGAGACCGGACTGAAAATTATAGCCAAAAAAGGTAAAGTAGTCCTTAAGGATGCCTGGAGAACTATTCCTTAAGATAAGTCTCTATTTAAAAAATAAAAATGAAAAAAATATGAAGAAATTAGTGGAGGGTCAAGACATTTGCCCAGTAAAGCTTAAAGCCTTAACACACTTTAATTCCAGGACACTAAACAATTAACTGACACATCGCATACGGTATGTGATATACAGTAGGTGCATTCTCGATCTATTTATATAGTCTGTTTTCTGATGGAAAGTATTTCATTGACGTATGGAATATCCTCTTATAATATAAGCTTGTGTATCTTAAAAATAACCCCAATTCAAATGTAAGATTGTATTGTTGGTAGATGTGGTTTTGGCAGATATCTTCTAGATGTTAATGAGTATTGCTTATCCAGTGAACGGTATTGTAACTGTAGAAGTGAGTTTAGTCAGAATAAACAGGCTATTAATTTTTAGCAGGTAAAATCTGATCAGCTATTTTCAAATCCTTTATGAATCATATATACTGGAAGCTATGTGCAGTGACATTTTCATAATCCTACATGATTCTTTTTTTTTTTTTTTCTATTTTAGTAGTAGAATCTTCTGACTTCTTGTTTGCGCTTTCGTGAGTTTCACTCCAGAACAGCGTTTCTATTAAGTAACACCTTGTCTCAGCGAGAGCAATACATTCTGAGTTTAATTTGTTTCGTACTGATAGGCCTCCATGTGTAATGAAACATCAGCTGTAATAGCTAACCCTGAGATGTTGCTATTCCAGTGCTTTAAAAAAATATTTATGCTTTTTTTTTTTAATTATTACAATTCAGGTGATATTTCCACTAAACGCCGTGATCTCTCTGTCTCTCAGCATGGATCAAACCTAATTAGTGACAACGATATTCCTCTTTGACTTCTCTCAAAAATCTCAAAGCCTGCACATTCACCCGCTGATTGAAGGATTCATGTACTTGAAGCTGATGTTCACGTCCTAACAAACCCTATGTAATTTAGCACAGCAAAACCACTCTGAAATAGCAAGGTTACACCATGCTAGGTGCATTTCTACAAATCTTGCAACAGAACTGCCCTTATATACGACGCTTTCAAGCCGAGGAGAACTGAAAGCGAGACCTTGATATAGCTGTATATAGCCCTGATATATTGTTTGGCCTTGCAAGTTTCCACTGACAACATGGCCGCACTGCAGTGTGCTTTCTGAAGCGTGCATGACCGTTAAAACGCGCTGATGCTTGCTCTGCGTTCAGTCCAGATTCGGGAGAACTTCTCCGAGAGATATGCTTGCGATGGTGTTCATGTGCAGAAACAGCTTCCCTTTCTTTCTCAGGCCAAGGTGGAGGAGTGTGGAGAGATGTCTCCAGCTTCAGTCCAGGCCACGCCCACTCAAACACCCCTCCCACACACACAGCTGATGCTGACAGGAAGCCAGCTGGCAGGAGTAAGAGAGACACACACGCCCACACACACATGCACACCCACAAACACACGCACACACACACATATGCTTCTCTTTATGGTTGCAATGTCTATTCTGTCTATTTCACGCTAAGCTTTCTAGCACCATCATGCTTCCTCGCGCAGAATTGTATGTGTGCCAAAAGTCCTAATTATAATACGTATATAATATTGATTGCTTATATTCATAAAACTGATTAAGGTAAGGATACAATATTGACTTTAGTGTTAGATGCGTACATTAACATTGCATGACATATGTGATCATATTTAAGGAAAACAAATTATGAATGAGATCCTTTTTCCATAAAAACACTTTTAGTGGTGGACCCAGACATTCAGACCCTACTGTACACAGCTATTGGATCTGTGTCTGCTTTTTTATCTCTTGCGCTTCTTGCCCTTCCAGTTCTTTTTCCTTACCCGAGGGTTTCTCCTTTTCTCTTCCCCTATTCTCTCTTTTCCTCCGCTCCCGACTTCCTTTTTACCCTTTGCCGTCTCGCTCTAGCTGACCGCTCTCTTGCCCGCTCAGCAGCAGTTGCTCCTCCAGCAAGCGCAGCTCCTGGCCGCAGCCGTGCAGCAGTCGCAGGCGGCTCACGCAGCCAATCAGCAACAAACGCAACAGCAGCAGCAGCAGCAACAGCAGCAACAGCAAGCCAATCAGCAGGCGGCTCTGACTCAGCTGCAGGGCCAATCAAAGAGTGCTCAGGAGCAAAGCGCTGCTCCTGTCCTGCCCCCTCCTCACCAGCTTACCCTTTCTCAACCAATCCAGCTCACTGCCCAGGTACACACGCTCTCCGGCTTTCTCAGACCCAGTCACCAGAAACGCATGCCTTCTGGTTTGTCCTCTTCCTTCTATCTAATGTGGAATCAAGCTCAATAACAATATATTACACAGACTCATAGTCCTGAGAATCACCAGT
Source organism: Clarias macrocephalus (assembly GCA_011419295.1). Classification (NCBI taxonomy): domain Eukaryota; kingdom Metazoa; phylum Chordata; class Actinopteri; order Siluriformes; family Clariidae; genus Clarias; species Clarias macrocephalus. The sequence goes on from JAAGKR010003640.1 coordinate 34,796, forward strand.
CCAACCCTAGACTCTCACCAGACTGTCCAATTATTACCTTAGTCTGATTGTGCAGCCACAAACGCTACAGTTCATTAACCTTCACTGACATATGGTTACGCTCACCTTCTGCGTTTCTCTTTTTCAGGACATCCAGCAATTGTTGCAGCTGCAGCAGTTGGTCCTTGTCCCAGGGCATCCTTTGCCCTCACCTGCACAGTTCCTTTTGCCACAGGCACAGCAAGGGCAGCAAGGTTGGATCCTCACTCTCTGCACTCACAGTTATACACCAGTTTCCCTAAGCATATCTGTAACAGACATTTTTAAACCCTTTCTCCAAGACTGTTGAGATTGATCAAATTGGATTTTTCTCTCGGTCTCTCTCTCTCTCTCTCTCAGGGCTGCTACAGACACCAAATTTGATTCCACTACCTCAGCAAAACCAGGGGGGTCTCCTCAGTGCTCCTCCTGCACTCGGTCTTCAAGCACAGGTAAAGCTGCATTTTAAATCGTGTATAGACACCAAGCCCAAAAGTGACACATAAGTGACTCATGAGATCATTGTATATGTTTTGTTTTTGTTTTTTTCTGGCAGAGAGAAAAAGTTATGGAGAGCAGTGTCAGTACGGTGACCCCTGTGACCTCTCATGCCGAGGAACCAAGCGACCTGGAAGAGCTCGAACAGTTTGCCCGTACCTTTAAACAGAGGAGAATTAAACTTGGGTTCACACAGGTAAAAAAAAAATACCTATACACCTAAAAATACCTATACACATTTCTGCATGCATATTGAACAAAATGTATTAATAGATCTGTACAATCTGTACATGATTTTTTGATCTATGTATAGCAACTTTTCAGATGGCCGTACATGAAATGCTGACAAAAATGAATTAGGGGCATAGAGGGATAATGTAGTACAGCTATCTGGACACTAGATGGCATTAAGAACTGTGCAGCATGTCCTTTTTTTTTTTTTCACTTTTAAATATTCCAGATTATTGAGAAATAGTTCACCTAAAAATTATGAACAGCTATGTAGACACTTCAAATAAGACCTGCTTTTACACTCTCCACCTTTCTCTTAGGGTGATGTGGGACTGGCCATGGGCAAGCTGTATGGAAATGACTTCAGTCAGACCACCATCTCCCGCTTTGAGGCCCTCAATCTCAGCTTTAAGAACATGTGCAAACTTAAACCTCTGCTGGAGAAATGGCTCACTGATGCCGGTAACAGCATACACTGTCATACACCAAACCCACTCTAAAGAAAGAAACAAAAAAAGTTGATTTCTTTTTAATAACTTACTTTAAACATAATGAACTACTATGAATTAGTTGGTGCCTGCAGTGAAACTAATAATAAAGCCATATAGTTACTCTCTGGGGCGGCACGGTGGCTTCGTGGTTAGCACTGTCGCCTTACACCTCCAGGGTCCGGGTTTGATTCTTACCTTTGGTCTGGGTTTCCTCTGGGTACTCCGGTTTCCTCCCACAGTCCAAGCACATGCAAATTAGGCGTACCCAAGTTGCCCGTAGTGTGAGAATGAGTGTGTGAGGGTGTGTATGTGTGTTTGCCACACGATGGATTGGCACCCCGTCACAAAATAGGGTGTACCCTGCCTCGTGCCCTAAATCTCTAGGGATAGGCTCCAGGCCCCATGCAACCCTGTATACAGGATAAACGATGACAGGTTATTGAGTTTAAGAGGTTGTGTATTCATGAATTTGTCCTAATTACTTTATTATTGCAGATGCTCTGTCCATGACGGAGTACAAAATCGTATATTGGTTAAAAATGGCCGCTGATCATCTGGTTTCTAATTTGTGCAGAGACCATGTCGATGGACAGTACCTTACCAAGTCCCAGCTCTCTGTCCTCACCATCTTTGGGCTTCGAGGGCCTGCCTGCCCGCCGGCGCAAGAAACGCACCAGCATCGAGACCAATGTGCGCGTGGCTTTGGAGCGCAGCTTCAGCACGGTGAGACAATGAACGTTTAATGAATATGCAACATTTAACCAACTTGTATTTGTGCTTTAATGCACTTCAGTCATGCAAGACCTAAGCTAACATTATGATTCATGGTAGAAACAGAAGAATGACAGGCTCTCGCAATCTCTCACAATCTGGTGTTAACAGAAAAGTTGGAATTTATTCCAGATGCAAGAAGTGCTGGCTAATAATGTGCATGGTGCAATAACTCTACCATGTTGCTGCCTATAGGTGTAAAAGCTTGTTCCCAAAAAAAGGGGGGCAAAACAAACAAACAAACAGAAAAACAGACAAGCAAATACATATCAAATTTTTTATTATAATTTCAAAAATATACTATATATATTCACCTATTAAAAATGTTACATTTACATTGGAGTTTTACTGAAAAACCCATTTGGTGAATATAATTATGAAATAGAAGATTTGCATTTCACTATGCATTTTCTTTCAAATCTTTTACGACATCCAACAATTATCTGCAGTGGCTTGATCACAACAATCAAGCAGTAAATGATAGTAGTTATAACTGTAAGGGCATGATAAGAAAACCACTTTTAGTCATAGAGATTTACTAACATTATTAGTAATTCCAGTATAGCATACAGTAAGACTGTGACTCACAGCCCTAGGGTCACTACAGTGTAAGGCATGTTGGGAATGTGTAACAATATTCTAATTAAACTGCAATTTTGTATTCAGAACCAGAAGCCTACCTCAGAGGAGATTCTACTCATCGCTGAGCAGCTCAACATGGAGAAGGAGGTGATCCGCGTCTGGTTCTGCAACCGTCGACAGAAAGAGAAACGTATTAACCCCTCCAGCGCCACCCCTCCCCTGCCCAGCCAACCCCAGCCTGCCACACACAAACCCCCCTGCTACAGCCCGCACATGGTACGACCCGGCCTGACCCTCACACCCACACGCTCACCCCCTAATGTCCCTGTGATTGTCCTGCATGCGCATCAGAAGGTTTTCCCATCAAATCCTGAACATGGTCTTGTCTTTGCTTGCTTTTACCAGATCTTAGCCTGGTGCAATCATAACCTGGCAATAACCAATTGCGTCTTGCAAATATTATCGCTCCATTAGGCGGGAATATAAACAATTTGACAGCAAAATTAGAGAAATCATTGTTTTCATTTATGAGAGATGAACCATGAGTCATGAGGATTTTAAAAAGCACAAATATCGAGGATTTTTTCAAAATCATACGGAATATGAAAGTAGGAAATGTTTGTAATTTTGCAAAATGCTATAACTCCCACAGTTTTGTCACAATTAATAAATCAGACGGTGGTTGTGGGTGTGGTCATTTAAGTCCAATTTAGTATCAATAATGTGTTACTGACAGATAGCATAGTGACCTGTTAGACAGAACGTATTTCAGATGTTAAGGGCCTTTTCATGGCTTAAACATTCTCCAAAAACCTTTTGCGCACATTCAGACCGCGCATGGCAGCTGCTGTGTTGCACAGGAAATATCTCCGCTTCATTGATCATGTGACAGAAAAAAGAGGAAGGGACTGGCACGTCACGCCGCATCTTCTTTTGTTAATACACCAAGCAGCGACGCAGCTACAAAAACAGTGCAACATTATATGAAAGAGTACCTGATCAAGCCTGACATGACTCTGGTTGTCTAACTTCCAACTGGCCAGTAGCTCTACCAGTCCAGTACATGTACCCAACGAAGTGGTATAGACATTGTACCTAATGAGTAAAGTCTAGACCAGTGAATTTACAAAAACGTAAGAAGTTAAAGACCCTGCTGACATAGTCCCTGTCTCATCTTTCCTCCACAATCTCTCTCTCTCTCTCTCTCTCTCTCTCTGTACTGTTTCTCCTCAGATGCAAGGTCAGGGACCGTCCCAGCCTGTTACCAGTCTCAGCACAGCAGGTAAGAGACACAACCAGGCTATTCATTCTGTTAAAATGCAATTTAAATAATTACCCACGTGTGTTTAAACCTGCCTCGTCTTCTCCGCCCGCCAGCAACCACCATGTCCTCTGTTTGTCCTTTGACCCCCACTGGTCCTTCCTCGAGCTCCACTCCTTCACCTGTGACTCCGTCTCCTCGCAGTGACGCCAGCCCTGTACCTGCCACTCACGCATTAAATCTGAACACAGGGTGAGACCTACAGACACACACGTGCATACTTACATAAAACACACACTAAAACTCTATCATATCAAAATGAATCAAAAACTGGTTTATTTGTTTATTTATTATAACGGTTTATTATAAGGACGGTATTACAATATTAACATCAGACCCACCACTCTCAGCTATTTTTAGGTGTTTTAAACCAACACATATAAAATGTTATACAAAGATATCTCGATATACAGAAAAGGGATATCACAATATCAATAAGAAGAAGACTTTGTTTCTCACATATACAGTACGGTTACCGTATAGTGAAGCAATTTTCTTTGCATATCCCAGCACTGGATATGGAGCAGGGCTTTGCTCAAGGGGCTTGAACCACCAACCTTCTGATCAGTGACCTAACCCTCTGATCTATCACTGTCACTATTATGCAGTTTAAATCAGGGTTATTATTATTATTATGAACTATTTTCATCCCAATTTAGTCATACCCATTAGGTAGTTCTTCGCATCATACAACAACTACCTATCAGGAAGGATGAAGGCTATTACATCGTTTCCTACAAGACATGTAAAGCCAGCCAATCTTTTGTTTGCTCATGCTGCATCACACCGTTAGAAGAAAGTGCTATCCGCCCTCTTTCACATACATGAGCTCACAGACCTCATTGGTCAATGTTGCTGTGATTGAAACAACAGTTTTCATTTAGTTGATGGTTACTGCAGATGCATAGAAACTCTATTGTAAAATACTGAGAGATTTTTTTTTTTTTAGCCACAATTAAAAAAAAAATTTTATTACTATCACTCACACACGCCTAAATATGTGTATTTCTCACTCACACTCATACTGTGAGCACGCAAGCTGTTATGTTTAGCTGACGTCGTAATGATGGTTAATGCCTGTGTGTATGTGTGTGTTGTGTGTATACTGTGTATACTGTATACATATATATATATATATATATATATATATGTGGCTTTCCTGTCCACAGTTCATGGCGTCACAAGAACGGTGACGTGTCTAACTACATCACCGATTTTGCTGCAAATCTGAGGTGAATACAAGACCGTGCACACGCACACACACATACAGACGTACAGACACACACTTATGCATTCAAGATGAAAACAGAAGAGCCTCACAGACGAACACGAAACGGCTTCATAGCCCCGAATGTCTCAGCTTTCTGGCACTAAAAATGGCATACGGTCTGATATCTACGATCACTTCCGTCTTGCTGTTTAATATTAGAAGCAATTTAGATTGTGACTGATTTTGATGTTAGTTTCTCTCCTCGAATAACATGCCTTGTTTTTCAGTCTGCGTCATCTCTTATGCCTTTTGATGTTTTACTGTATTTCTCCTTTCCTCTTCTTCTTCCCCCTCCCCTGGTGTTTGTCTTTGTATGTGTGTGTGTATGTGTGTGTGCGTATGTGTGCACGCTTGCGTATTTGTGTGCGCGACTCAGGAATACGGTGATCGGAGTTAACACTGGAATGAACCAAGCTCTGCGTGGCAGCAACCCAATCGCCACGATCCAAGGTTTGTTCGAAAGTAGGTAGTCCATGAAGAGTGGAGCGAGGGAGGGGAAGGGGAAAAAATGATAAACAAAAGAAATCAAATGACGAGTGTGTGTTTGCTCATCATCTCACGTCGGTGTGCGGTGCTGTGGCGTGCTTCGCTTTATGTGTGATGTGTGTGCACTGTCATGGTGCTTCATCTTTCTTCTTTCAAATCTCATTCTTTTGGTTGTAATGTGGTTTTGTGACTAGTATTGCCATTACACTACCAGTCAAAAGTTTGGACACCCCTTTTATTTCTTTATTTTATTTGATGTATTTTCTTCTACTCATGCTGTGTAAAGCCTTAGTAGAAGAAGGCTCTAATCTGAGGTCCCGTTTGTTAATTTATTAATAAATTAATCAATCAATCAATTAATTAAGTAATCAATCAATCAATTAATTACTTAATTAATTGTTACTTGTTAATTGGTGATTTCTGAGGCTGGGAACTCTAAATTAACTTCTCCTCTACAGCGGTGGTACAGTATGATTTGGTCTTGCTGTGCTGGAATGGTCTTCATGAGAGCCAGTTTCATCATAGTGCTTGATGGGTTTCGCAAATGCACTTGACACTACATTTCCTACAAGACCTATTCCAGAACAGTTGACCTTTGTGTCTTAAAATAACAACTGACTCTTTTTTTCCATATGTAAAATAACTTCAAACTTGTGTCCAATCGTTTGACTGGTGTGTCCAATCCTTTGACTGGTACTGTGAATGACTCTACTCTCTCATCCTTCTCTCAGCTCTGGCGGCCAGTGGTGGTCAAACCACCATTTCCAGTCTTGAAGGTGGCAGCAAGGTGCTGATCGGTGGTTCTGGAGGACAACGGTCAGGACTCCCTTCTTCCCTCTTCCTCAACCACCCTTCACTGTTGCCCATGGCAGCGGGCACAGCTCTGGGATTGGGCAACTCGATCGTTTCCAAATCCGGCAGGCCTCTATTCCCGGACGGCATGAGTCCCTCCCCTTGCTCGAGCCCTGATTCTTCCTGCTCTTCCAGCGACCTGCTACACAGCCCGCATGATCTGGGGAGCGGTCAAGATTGAGTGACACTTCCAGGAAAAAAAAAAAAAAAAAAACCAATCACAGGACCAGGAGGAGGAACCGAAACCTCCCGTCACAACCAAAGCATCTCCGTCTCTCTTTCTTCCTTCGTCTTTGGCCGTTCACGCTTTCTCTCTTGCTCTCTCTCGCTCTCCTGATGCCAAAAATACACAAAGTGGAAGAGGGGAGAGATGAAGAGACAGAGGTGAAGACGAGACGAGGCGAAGAGGAGGGATTTACATGTAAACCAAAAAAATTCACCTGGAGGTCTAGTGGTATGTGGTCGACTGAGCGCAGCCACTTCTCCACTGTTGTTTTTTTTTTTCTCTCTCTTTCTCTAGCTCTCCTATTTTCTGTTTCTCCGGAGAGTGTAAAGACATAAAAGAAAAGACAATAGATACTGGTTTAAGAACTGCAGGAACCAGAGGAAAGAGCTGATTATTAATGATCCTTGAGCCAAAAATAGCAAAACTAAAAACTTTTATTTGTTGCAGAACGGCAGTCGGATTTCAGCTCTGTCCAGTCTGGAGAACTTTAAACCAAAAAGAAAAAAAAAAAAGAAAAAAAATATGATAGAGGTGAACTTTAATAGACTCACAGTGACAAAAAAAAGAGACAACCATACCAAAAACCCATATACCAAAAAATAACCAAAACCAAAAATACGGAAGGAAAAGCTTTATCCCGTGGACCTGTAAATAGTCCAGCGTCCAGCACCAGACCCACACCAACGATCCAGCAACCTCCCGCTCCATCACTTCATCCAACATTCTGTCATTGTGTCTGTCTACATGTCAGTATTTTTTCCCCTAAATCGTCATTGTTTTTTTTTTTCATTAGTGAAGAGGTGAATCTCTAAGTATTAGCTGTGTATTGCTGTGCAACAGTGACTCAGAAGTGTCAATGTTTTCGACTAGAAGTCTTGATGTACAAATCTCTCCCGCTTTCTACCTCTTTATCGGGTTTTCTTCTCTCTAGCTTTAGTTCCCATTCCAGACGAAAAACATCCATACTCGAGTAGGTTTGTGTTTTGTTCTTTAACCCTCATCACTGTCATCACGTAATTTTCAGCTCCATGTCTCTCGGCACCAAACAGGTGTGTTCGCGAATGTCATGAAAAATCTGATGTATTTAATACAAGGTCAGCTGGTGTTCCTGCATGTTTGACGTCTGTGTCTCACGTTCATGTTCATTCTGTCTTATTTCCATTAAAAACAAAAAAACAACAACCCCACTTTGAATCCATTATCCACATTTTTCACCTCCTTCATACTTGCTCCTTGTTGGATACCAAAGTGACTCATCACGGGTCTCTCACCGCGATGCAGACGGAGAGCGGAAACCCCCTTCCCTCAGACGTGCTCCCATCTCCCACACACACACAAATACACACACACACACACACATATACACACATCACTGAGTGGACATCGCTGGGGGAACTTTTGAGGAATGGGCGTTTCCATTATCCCTGGCACTTCATGTATGAAGTGAATAAAAAAAAATAAAAAAACTTTGCAGCCAACCATAATTCCAGAGATTCACAGAAGCAAACCAAAAAAAAATTTCCAAGCCAAATATGGAAGGAGCTAAGGAAGAGGAGACGAGAAAAAAAATGAGATCTTTCTTTATCCCTCCATCCATCTATGAAAGATTTGTGAAAGTCAGGGTTGATGTCAGGGGTAGATGATTACAGCATAGAAAGTTGGATGGATGGATGGATGGATGGATGGATGGATGGATGGATAAGTACAGATGTTTCCACACTCTTCTTCCTCCTGTCACTCGAACCCTTCCTGGTCCTTGGGACGGGAGCTTTGATGACCTCACTGAAGTTAAAGAGATGTGGCTGGTTTCTTTTGGGTTTGGGAAGGATGTTCTTTTTCTTCCTTTTGGCTCTTTTATTTCTTTCCGTCTGTCTGGTTTGTGGGAAATTTTTCTCTTCTATGTGTGTAGCTGCTGTTCCTTTGGTTTATTCCGTGCTATGGTTCTTTTGGGGAAGGAAAAAAAACACGTATTTAATTATTATAGAATTGTTCTTTTTTTTATGTCCCCTCCTTTTTCCTAGTCGTGCTAGAGACTGCATCAGGTGGTTGGAGAAATACTGTGAACATTCATCTAAACAGATCAACTAGGATGAAGGTGAACTCAAAATACACACAAGACACCCAAGAACATAATAAGCCAAAGCTTTAACTCTTAAAACGAACATCGAATACGCGTGTATACACCAAAAGATCGGCACCACGCAGTGCTGTAAGACGAACGCAGGTGTGGAGGTGATCAGAGCTTCTGAAAGGGGGACCGATTGACCCTGTTCTCCACATGACCGTTTAGATGGAATGGCTCACTTAGTGCTTCTATAGATTTTTGTAGTAAATGATCTATGTTACAATGCTTACTTATTGCTGATGTATAGAAAAAGGTACAATTTAAAAAAACAACAAAAAAAGGAAAAAAAAAAGTTGCAAACTTGATTTTAGACCAAAATGTTTCTGTTTATCTTCTGCATTTTCTTTTCTCCACCTCACATCTCTTTTTTTTTGTGATTGTTCTGATTATGCTTATCTATGAATTTTAATTTATTTAATTTATTTATTTATCCCAAATGCATTTTTATTGCTATGTTCGAGGCATCAGATTGTGTCAAAAAAAAAATGTAATTCTACTTCGCCAAGGCAACCTTTTCAAAAACCAAATCCATAAAAGAATGCAACCATCGGTCTTTTATCGACCAACACAGGGACGGTGGCTTGTCCTCTTAACCCTCCGCTGCTCCTTTATGGGCGGAGTCCGTGTAGGGATAACCTATCAGGGTGAAGAGCAGCACTGCGCTAGACGCTGACCTGACGTTCTGGACGGACGTCAAACATTTTAGCACAACGTTACAGTGACCTTTTTTACGAGCTAGACATTAGCGTCATGATGCAGGATCTTATAATCTTATAGCATCGGATAATTCCTCTGTATAGGCATAATATCTACTGTATAGGAATGTGAAGATTTTTTTTGTTTGTTTTTTTTGTCTAGATCTTCTAATGTAGCCCTCAACTAAAGGAAATCAGCACGACTGGTCATGATGTAAAACATTAGGACTCTGACGTCAGATCAGATTTTTATATTCCTGTGAATCTTTGTGCTGGCTGAGAGTCTCACAAGCTAATCGTTCGTTGACTGTATTGCTGTGGTGATGATTGAGAGCGTTGAACGTAGTGCTGCTCGGAGCCTTGAGCCGAAAGCTTTAAACAGCTACAAAACCAAAAAGAAAAAAAAACTGGAAGAGAGGAAAGATGGAAGGAATTGGATAAAAGAGGAAAAAAGAGCAAAGAGGGATTCTGTGCAGGAAAAAAAAAAAAACGGTCAGGGCCGTGCAAGACTAGGAAAGAAATGTAGCTAAGCAGAATCATGTCGATGCTGTCTCCATCTTTCTCTCTCTAGCTCTCTGCTCGACTTCCTTCTTTCCGCTTTCTTTCTCGTTGTCTGTGTCTGATCAGGTTGAGAAGAGAGATAGTTCCTCAAATACCTCACTCTCTTTGACGATAAACCAAACTAACGAATGCTTTAAGCAGAACGATGCATCTGTTTGTAGCGTGTACGAACGGGCTGCTTTAGGGCGAGCTGGAAGAGGTCATGGGGCAGATCGAAGAGGTTCGAAGGTCACAATGGTCACGCGCGCTGCAGGCGTGCGCTTCTCAGAAAAGCTTTATTTACCAAAGCCGACACGCTCAGTCTGTTTGCCTTTCTAAGGTGCACACAACACTGTTTTTTTTAGGATGAAATAGAGTTCGAAAGTCTGAGTCTACTTCCAAAAAGTGTTTTTTTTTTTTTTTTTTAGATTCAGGAAAATGAATCCAGTACGCAAATGACATTAACCATTAACACTGTGTTAGGGGGATAAATTGATCAAATTTGAATCATGGCAGCAAAGGTTGTGTAAATGGAATCTTCAAACTGATTTCTTTTTGATTTCTTGATGAACTATTTAATCTGTTTTCTGCTTTAAATGATATGGACTTGGACAATACAATCAACAATATGACTTTATACCAGGCAAAAAGAAATGAGCCTAGGTAGTGGATTCCTAGGCTGTACACCATACGGTATGATGTTGTCTCTCTGTATAGCAGCACACTTGTGAAATCAGCGTGGCCATGTTTTTAGAACAAGGACGTAATACACGATAAGGTCGTTATACATGGCAACACAGAAACGTCTTGCTTGATTTCCCAGCTGGCAGTTATGACTCAGAGTGACACTTGAGCAGTCGTAAGGACATAACAAGAGCAAATCAGAGATGAGTCAATTGCAGCCCCCACTTCTCAGCCTTTTGAATCAACGTTCTGTCGATATGAGTGAACAACAGTGTGACATGAAACAGGACCATTGTGATGACCTTGAGGGTACGTCCTCCCTGCCCTTTTTGACCTCAGCTCAACTCCTCTGCCTTCCTTCAGCCCTTAAAGCCACTTCTACAGTCAGCAGGCCTACTGCACCTTTCCAGCTCACAGCTGTAGCCTGATTCCAACTTGAGTACATGGTGATTGGCTGATTCGCCAGAACGTACACTGAAGCCCCATTGGCTAGCGGTCCTGTCTGTCAGCTGCGAGAGGTGCTGAGGGCTGGTGACTGGGTAGAGGCTGAGACTGTTGTTGCTAGGTGACTTCTTAATGTCAAAAGAGTCTGAGAGTAAATGAATTCGGTTCCTGTTTACATCGCGCGATCGCTGAATTCTAACACAGAATGTCTCGACTACAGAGAGTTTAGTATATGCAATGCCATGAGAAGCTTATCCACCTCAGGAGCTTGAACCCCAGACAGCATTAGGCTCACGTTAATTGCGGGTGTAATCGGGACCAGCGTTTCTCTCTCCCACTCTTTTCCGCTTCTTTTTCTCTTCCTTGCTGAACTTAAAATCGTTTTGCAATGTAAAACTGAATTCTTCACTATTACGGAGTGTGACCAAGGTGTCTCGCAGTCTCTCAGTGAAGTGAAACACCAGAGAACGATACCAAAGCAAACACTCCACTGGGAGTCCCGACACACCGTACACACTTTCCCGAAACAAATTGATAACATATTAATAAATGATTATAATGCAGAAACAATGCAGTATGCAATGACTGCTTTCGAGCAAGACAGTTATTGCTTTTATCATATTTTCTGATTGTGCTAACCCTGACAGTGGGTCTTGTCTTGGCATACTGTAACCATCACAGAAGCCTGATCACTGTTCTTTCCTAGCAATGATCAAGAACAGCACAGCAAGGCGGAGAAAAAGAAACCAAGGCATCTATCCTTCTTTTTTTTCTTTCTTTTTTTTGTCTTTCTTTGATTTAAAATACAGCTTCAGTCCAAAGGAATAACAATAAAAGAGCAAATATCTTTAACTCTTCTAGTGAAACCAAAGATCTCCACTAATGCATCTTCTGCAGCGTTTCTGTTTTTTTCCCCCCCACCTCTTTCTCTATGTTCACCTAGCAACTCCAGTTTCTGGAACGATGGCCTCAGCAATCCAAAGCAAATCATCATAAATGATGATTTTGATAAAAATTTATATTTTTTAATTATTTGTTATTGGGGAAAACTTTTGCTTCTCATGAAGGTTATGGTGACGATGCTTATGATGATGATAAAAATAGTTTATGTTCATGATTTGTCTGTGATTACTTTTATGATGCTGATCTGTCCCTTCTACGTGTGAGTGGGTGTGTATGTGTGTGGGTGCGTCGGTGTGGGTGTCAAAGTACATGCATTTATGTGTATGTATTTGCGTGTGTGTATGTTACATATACAGTACCTATTTTATTTTGATACAGTTTGTGTGCATGTGTGAGTGCGTGCATGAGTGTGTGTGTGTGTGTGTGTGTGTGTGTGTGTGTGTGTGTGTGTGTGTGTGTGTGAGCACATATGTGATGTATGTGGCCCCTACTATCTTTTCCTTTGATGTGAATAGTCCTTTTCTTCCCTGTCCCCTTTCTTTCCTCTCTTCCCTATGGTGACAGGTTAGCCTTTTAGTGTATTTATCTCTGAAACCAAAAATGAAAAAAAAAGAAAAAAAAGATGAAAATAACTTGCTTGTTCATTGTACAGTGTTGTTCATTTTAAGTCATTTTTGTAACTGAAAGTGTCTCGCTCATCCAAATAAAAAAAAGGTAGAATACTATGAATGGACATTGTGTCTTTTTTTTTTTTAAATACAACCTGGCATGCTTTATTAGAGACATTAAGCAAATTACCAGCAACATCATGACCTGCTATGTTTCGCTCTGGAAATAAACCTTGGCGCAGACTCATGTTAGTAACATGAGCAGTGTTTAAAGAAACGATTACAGGCAACTGCATGCCATTTCAATGTAGCTCAGATCTACACTGATATTAAGTGTCCTATATGATTCTGATGGACACTCTAATGCAACATATTTAGCTACTTACCAATGTCCCATGGGGGGATAATGTTAGTGAGGCAGCCAGGCAGCAAAATGATTCACATGCATGTTATGACTCCTCCAGTTAACTAAAAATAGTTTGTTGAAACCATCCTTCCACTGTCTATACCACCTATAGTTTAGTTTAGTATAGTATAGTATAGTATAGTATAGTATAGTATAGTATAGTATAGTATAGTATAGTATAGTGCTATATAGCCTCACTTGGGGGCCTGGAGCATATCAGGTAAATCTGGACATGGTGCCAACCCATGGCAAGCCACATGTAAACACCCAAACCTACAATACGAGCAAATTGAAAAAGCATTCAGCCTACACCAGGTGGCTTTGGATTGAGTGAAGAAACATGACTACCCAGAGGAAACTTGGAAGTACATGGAGAACATATGCAAACTCCACATGGACCAGAGACGAGAATCGGACCTATAACCCTGGAGGAGTAAGGTGACGCTGTGCTTTTTAATTCAAATTAAATAAAATACCTAAACACACAGTAATACAAATAATAAAATCACAAACACTACAGCTATTGTTTACCTTCTTTGACTAAATATACTGTAGCTATTTTCAGCGCTGCACCTGATTATTTTTCGCTCGTGTTTGCACACAACTTGGCACAGGTTTTACACCGGATACCCTTCCTGACGCAACCCTTCCATTTTATCCAAGTTTGGGACAGACACTGCATCCAGTGGCTGGTGTTTGAGCTTTGGGTGGGAATCAAACCCAGGCCTTCCACATGGCAGGTGAGGAACCTAACACTGACCCGCAAATGCACACGGGTCGTCGCTCACCTATCGTCTATCAGCTTTATTCTGTATACGGGGTCTCAGGGGGCCTGGAGCCTATCCCAGGAACCTTAGGACATGAGGCGGGGTACACCCTGGACGGGGTGTCAACCCCTCGCAAGGCACACACATTCTACAGGCAGTTTGCGAACACTAATTATCCTCATCTGCACGTCTTTGTATTGTAAGAGAAAACCGGAGTCCCGAGAGGAAACTCACCAAGCACAGTTTTTTTTTTTAATGTTTAATTTTGTTTTTATTTGTTATTTATTGTTTTAGGTATATGCTTATTATTTTTTTGTAAAAAGTTTTTTTAAGTGCTGTATGAATATAAAGACACTAAAGTAAACCTAATTATGCTAATCTATATGTTCAAATCGTCAGAATTTTAGCAACTTATTAGCGAACTACACAAGCTAGCATGTTTATTATTATTATTATTATTATTATTCAAAACAAAAATATTAACAACTTTTTTTTTTAAAGGTATTTTAAATTCAACTAATGTTTTTTTTTTTTTTTTTTTTTTAAAGATTTTTTGACTAGCTATCTGTTTCCATCTCCGATGCTAGGCAGGTTGTCAGGTGCGCTAGTTAGCATGAATGAACTTATGAAACTTATTTCAACTTTAAAATAGCAACTAACAAGAAAAACAGACTTTATGTGAACTATATAGCACTGTAAGAAGTACTATATTGAATCATACAGCATATGAAGATATGTACTGTACTATTTTATAACTAACAAAAACTAACTATATTGTTTTTGGTGTAGCCACTGTACAGTACATTAACCAGCTAATCTGTATATTTTTCAGTCTGCAAGGTTTAATTGTTTAAATAAATCCCAGATTTAAATAATAAAAAAAAAAGTTTTTAAATGTTCCCCCAAGCACACACACCTCCCTCAAACATCAAATCAGTTAGACATAAGGAAGTCCTACCACGGTTCTAAAAATGTGAATAAATAAGCCTTTAACAGAATAAAATATGTAGTTAACTAGTTTAACCACTAGATGGAAGCATCTGCCAAGCCCTGCACATTTTGTCCAACAGATGATTTTCTTATTTCGAAAAAATAAAAGCTCTAAGGTAGCAGAGGCCAAATTAGTCATCATTTCTCCTTTCCCTTTCTGTTTCACTCTGCCTCCATGATTTTCCACCTTCACTTTTGCTCATCTGACTCATGGGACATCTGGACCTGAGCAATCAGTGTTCTTGATTCTCGTTCTGGGTTGTCATTATGGCTGTTTATGTATCTAGGACAATCTGAGGTTTTTGTGTCAATTACTACGCTGTTCAGAAAACTGATTAGCAGATATGACGTAGTCGAACCAAGAGTTATAAGGAAGTAAAAACATTTTAATTGGCGCATGCTCGGGGAAACATCTTACTGATGAATAGACACACACAACATAGAAGAATACACTACATGGCCAAATGGTTGTGTACCTCTGACCTCTGACCATCACGTCCACACGTGACTTTTCCCGCATTTGTGACTCTTCCTGCAAACTTTTGCCGCAGTGCACATGATTGTCTACAATGTCTTTGGTTGCTGTAGATTTACTGGAATTAAGAAGTCTAAACCTCTTCCAGCATCCCAGTGCCTCTGTGACCAAAAGGAGGTCCATGAAGACATGATTTGCTAAGGTTGGAGTGGAGTCCTGACCTCCAACTTTGGGATGTCCAACTTTGGGATGAATTTAATGACTGACTGCGTGCTAGGCTTTCCTCACCTGACGTCATGTACCTGAACTCACTAAAACTCTTATGGCTGAATGAATACCTAGATGTTCCAAAATCCAGTGGAAAACCTTCCTCAAATATGGGAGTTTATTAAATCAGCATCTGGACTACATCTGGAATGGGGTTTTCAATAAGCACATATGAGTGTAAACGGCCAGGTATCCACATACTTTTCAAAAGTATAGTGTGTGTGTTGTGGCTTTGGACTTTGCAAGGTTGTTTGATTGAATCTTTTTCCCTTGATCAGTGATCACACATCTCGTAGTTACTATAGTTACCTTGAAACATCATAGTAAAGCTCTGGCTGTATCGTAATACTGTCAGAGTAAACTGCAGCGAATTGTAGAGTAAACTTCAGTGTCGTGCGGCGTGAGACCCAGTGGGAATCCTAGATCAGAATTGATCTGTGGGTCCATCATGACTTTAAAGGCTTCCAGAGCAAGTTTACTTGCTGAAAGTACAGACAAGCCTCTAGTGCAGCCAAACTGAACATGCAAAAGTCCTATTAAAAAACACTGGGCTGACAACAACTCCCTGCGTGGGATATGCAGTTTCTGTACATTTGCTCAAGATAATCATTCAGTATCATGCTGAGCGCTGTGTACAGATTGGTCAGAGGATTCGTCAGTCATTTTCGCTCCCACTCACAATCTGCCACTGTCAGTGTCGCCTCCTTTTCGCTGACAGGTGGTCAGCCCTTCAGCCCAGAAGGCAAAGGTGTACTTATGAGTGTGTATGTGCTCAAAACATATGTGCGACCCAGACTCTGTACACCTTTGCTTTGCATGTGAAGCCTGTTAGGCAGTGAATTAGAACAGCTTCGTTCATGAGCATATGGAAGCATAGACTCATTCTGCTCCGTCTACAACGAACACTCAAAAACAACGGGGGCGTCTGAAGAGGGCATATCAATAGATGAGTCATTAGACTACTACAGTGCCCACGGCACACGCACACCCTCTACACATCACATCCTGCACACACCAACACTATACACTCACAAACACGGAGACATAGACTTTCTGGCATATCGGAGTGTAACATAGCTTGCTGTTTCTCATGGCCATCTTTTTGAAGTAACATGAAATCAACATTAATGCAAGCAGAAAGACTCGTCCCTAAATGTCTCTCGAGTACCATTAAAGTAATGAAGAGAGAGACAAAGAGAGAAGGAGAGAGAGGAAGAGAGTGTATTAGACATAGACACATCACAATTTCCAAGCATAATTTTAATAAATGTTTCATAATGAGTCCTGTGAGTGAGATGTGACTCAGTAAATGTCCATGAAGTAGTGCAACACCCTGCAGTGTGCGTTCAAGTGCTTGCGTGGTAGGATATGTGATCTTTCGTTAAGGGGGTAACTGGGGGCAAGTGGATGCCATATCCTCAGTGCCAGAGAGAACCATTACCACGGCGAGTCTGAGGGCGGGTTGAGTGAGGGCTTACAGCTTAGATCTGGCCTCCGATTGGGTCCTAGGTTGGGGTAGCTCGTGGTAGAGCCAAGTCCAAATCTGTCTGCAGCGAACGCCCTGGAATGAAGGGGTGGACGGCCAGGTCAGTACGAGAGAGAGAGAGAGAGAGAGAGAGAGAGAGAGAGAGAAAGACTATAATGGGAAATAGTGATCTGTGCCAATAGGAAGAGTTTGTTCCTTAGCAAGATACTGGACACACTGTCAACACATGCTGTGCTTAATATAGCGACTGTCACACAGCCAGACAGTACCTCATGCTCTCTTGCTCTTGGAATATTATAGACTCTGTCAGACAGGGGTTTTAATGACACTCACATTGTCCCTGATCTATGCTATTCTGACCTTCCGCGTGCTCCGCAAACTCTCTGAGGCTCTCTAATTGCTCCCTTCATTACCCCACGACTGACGCCTCCGTTCACTTCCTCCCTCGTGCTCTATACCTTCTCCTCGTCCTCCTCCTCCTCCTCCTCCTCGTCCTCCTCCTCCTCCTCTTCTGTTTTTCCTCCTCTCTAGCCTCTGTCCTTTTCAGAGCTGTATGTGGTAATCCTATTACTCATGTGTGAAAACCAGCTGAGAGAGAGGTAGGGAAAGAGCGAGAGAGAGAAGGGATTGTCAGTTCTGTGTTACACTGGGCAGCAGGTGAAAACACGACACAAAGAACATTAGTTGAAGATGAAACTATGAGGCATGACCCTTATGGGATGGGCTCTGTGGGCACAAGGGGGAAAGCCAGAAAGAGACAGAAAAAACAGGGAATGAGAGAGAGAGAGAGAGAGAGAGAGAGAGAGAGAGAGAGAGGGAGACAGGCCGGTGAAAAGGGGTGAGATTCAGACATGGTGGGGTATTATGCGGCCCCTGACAGTTGGAGCGCCAAGCTTGAAAATAAACAGGTTCTTTGATGACAAAGAGGCCACTGACACACACACTCACACACACTCACACACACACACATGCCCTGGATGCCCATTTCCCTCGGCATCGCCCAGATTCCATTGACTCTCTGTTGAAACTCGATACGGCTCCACTTCACATAATGAAGCTTTAAGATTAGAAGCAGCAGCATACTTAAACAAAAGTGTTTAAATATCCTGGCAATGGAAGTAAACGTGGAAAATCAGGAAACAAAAATACACATAAAGGATTTTCATGTGTTTTTGCATTGCCTTGTCTGCAGGCCCCTGGGAATTACACTTACAGCACTTCTTTGCATCAGGGCAGAGATATGTGAACTCGCTTCAATGCAGAAGTACAAACCAGATTTGAATGATTTAATGCAAATATTTATGACAGTTACTCACTTCAGGATTGGCTGAGAAGTGGATCTGCTAGCACTAAAGTATTATAAATCAGATCCTCCTGGGCCATGACCCTGTGTTGGATCTCCTGTACCTGTGTACCTTATGTCCGTGTCAGTTTCTTCCAGGTTCTCTGGTTTCTTCCCACCCCAAAACATATCAAGATTTCAACTGGCTACTCCAGGGTGTGACTGTGTGTGCATAGTACTCTATGATAGACGGCCTGTATTGCCACCTCACGTACAGTGTTTCTAGGATTGGCTCCAGATCTACCTTTATCTGGATTAGGATACCGAAGATGAAAAAGTAGGGTGAACCAGTGTGACCCTGACACTCCACTCTACAGCATTAGGTTTTTAACAGGAGTTGAACTTCTCATACACCGTAAATAAATAAATAAATAAAAGATATAAGATATAAGCTTTTGTGTACGCTCAATTAAAACTCTTGGCGTGTGTGTGTGTGTGTGTGCGTGTGTGTGTATGTGTACGTGTGTTTTACTATCAAAATGTCACAGGCTTCCTCCGGACTGCTGCCACACCTTAAATGTCAAATATAGTGCATTGTTTAAAAAAACTGGATATGAATGACAGGAAATATATTACACATAATATACAACCACTCATGGCACCAAGTGATTATACCATTCCTATTGTTTGGGAGTCCTTTAAGTCTCAAGTGGTTACTCATTGCCCATAATCACACACAAATCTATCAACCTTGTGTGTACAGTAGGCGAATGGACCAAGTGTTTGTCATCTTCAGGGTGGGACACGAAAACGTACAGTATGAGAGCTTTACTAATAGCGCGGTTACTCTGCTCTGTTCTTGTGCTGCCATTCTCATCCTCAAAAACCATTTACAGGTCCTCTTTCCTGTCCGAAAACTAAAGGGTGGTCAATTGTGGTGGTAAACACAGAAGGCAGTGGCAGCTACTTTATTACACATCTGTATTAGACTGTACGCTCAAATCCAAACTGAGCCCTTAAAGCAAATCTCTTAACCTTTAGTTGCACAAGAGCTTGCCTTATAATGGATCTACATTTTACCCAACAGCAATAGTCATGATTCCTAGTCATGCGGTCATCAGGCCCAGAACAGTTAACTGATTCACATATTGAACTGATAACACCAGTACTCGCTGTAAAAAAAAAAATATATATATATATATATATAAATATGAGGCCCAGAGCAAATAGTGCGAAGGTGATTAATATATTGTATGGAGAGGAAATAAGCAATGATGTACTCGACAGAAAATGAACAACTGACTGTGAGGACGAGACGTGGAGAAATGGAGAAACTAACAGTGAATAATACGGTGGTCATCAGTGAGCATGTATTTTATCCATGAGAGAAAAACGACCATGATGTTTGAATGGGAAGGTTGAGTCATTATTCCCATGCCTTTCAATTACTACTTGTTTGCATGCACCTCATCCATTCTTCTCTTCAGTCTACTGCCCTGCACATCTTAGCCTTTTCTCTCTCTCTCTCTCTCTCTCTCTCTCTCTCTCTCTCTCTCTCTCTCTCTCCCACTTCCATTCCTCTCAACTCACAGTCTACACTTCCTCTGCTGAAGGCCCTTCGTTACAAAACATGAGAGAGATAAAGAGAGATACTGTACAGAGAGTCAGCACAAGTGCTAGTCAAAGGCATAATAGAGAATGAGAGAAAAACAAATTTGGAAAATTGGAAAGGAAAGGACTCGTCTGAGCTGGAGCAGATAATGTTTACGGCCTATATGAACGTGGGAAAGTGCCGATCACAGTAGCTGTTCGTTTTTTTCCCCCTGGGGAGTCGAGGGCAAAGCCATTTTCCTACACGCACGCACTGCATTTTTCTGTTGCTTCTCATCTGTTTCCCCTCTGAACAGAATAGTCTGCACTTTTCAGCACTCATTGTCATAAATACCAACAAGAAAAAGACAATAAAGGTGCAAACAGCAGCTTCCCCTCATAAATGCGTTCTGTCTGCAAAGAGATAAATTCACATCTAGCACTTTATATTCACTTAATAGCTGTGACAAATCAAAATCGAAAAAGGAAGCAGTAGAAGAAGTACAAAAACATATGTTAAAGTAGGAAATAAAGAGTTTAACTTGTAGGGGGGAAAAATGCTTATGAAAAGACCCGGCGAATATAGAGGAGTTGGTGAGTTTCAGAGATTTATTGCATAGCAAGCAGACTTATCATACACTATATGGACAAAAGTATTTGGCCAAACCTGCAATGACATTGTATTCAAATATATATACTTCAATATAGAGTCGGCCCCCCCTTTTGCAGCTATAACAGTTTCCAGTCTTCCTGAAAAGCTGTCCACAAGATTTTGGAGTGATTCATGAAGTCAGACACTGATGGATGTTGGATGAGAAGGCCTGGCTCGCAATCTCTGTTCCAGTTCATCTAAAAGATGCTTGATGGTGTTAAGGTCAGGGCTCTGTGTTAGGGCCAGTCAAGTTCTTCCACAATGAACTCGTTAAATCATGCCTTTATAGTCCTTGCTTTGTGCACTGGGGTCATCTACAGTCATGCTGGAATAGAAAACGGTCTTCCGCAAACTGTTGCCGCAAAGCATAGTCCAAGATGTCTTGGTATGCTGAAGCATTAAGATCCCTTCACTGGGGACATTGGGCCTGGTTTCAATAATTACAGTGGAACCTTGGATTGCGAGTACTTTGGAGTGTGAATGAACGAAATACGAGCAGTATTGTGGGTAATCGTTTCAAATGCTATCTGTGTGCACATACAGTATACTGTATACTATAACAGTGACCATGTGTGTATGCGTAAAACATTTTTTATTTTGTGCTTGTATGTGTGTGTGTGCTTGCGTGAGTGAGAGTCTCTTTTGGTAAACTGGTGTGTGAAAGTCGTCCTACATAGCAGCCCCCTTCCTCGTCCTCTCATCTTTCTGGCTCTGTCTGCAAGCTGGTGTGTGTGTGTGTGTGTGTGTGTGTGTGTGTGTGTGTGTGTGTGTGTGTGTGTGTGTGGGTGTGTGTGTTTGTGTGTGTTCACGTGCGCGCTTGTGTAAATGAGAGTCTCTATCAGTAAACTGGTGTGTATGTGAAAGTCGTCCTACACAGTAGTGCCCCCTTCCTCCTCCTCCTCCTCTCTTTGGTTTCAATCTCTGGTTAATTTGTTTTATTTTTACTTTATATTTTAATTATTTTTATATTAATATTTTATAGTCATAGTTTTCATGATTTCTTTTGGGGAAATTCACTTTGATTTATAAGAGTTGTGATATACAAGAACGCTTCCGTAACTAATTATGGTCGCAATCCAAGGTTCCACTGTATTAAATACCTGAATTCAATAATTAACAGGCTTAGCCAAATACTTTTGTCCATATAGTGTATTTCATTCTTGGGCTTAATTTGTGGGACATTTAATACGTTGTCAACTTGTAACAAAACTTTATTTGTTACTTGACTTTTTAGAGATTTAGATTTTAAAGCCCTAGGTAATTAATGGAGTAGAACATTGTTATACATGCTCAGGCATGACGTAGAGGACCACTGCATCTGGATGTGTTGCCATCTTGGAATTTTCACAGTGATCCTATTACATTTTTGGATGTGAATAAATCATTGCAATTTGACAAGTGAGTGTAGCATCCAGGGATGAGGGTTTAAATCCCACCTTCAGTCTCTGTGTATGGTTTTGCATTTTCTCCTTGTACTTGGACAAGATGTTTCTGACACATCCTCTGGATTTCCCCCTACATTCCTAGACATGCTGATTGGGTTTCCAATTGCCTGTAGTATGAGGCTGGGTGTGTGATTGTGTGGGTTCCTGGTTTCTGTGATGGGTTGGCACCTTTTTCAGGGTGTACCCTGCCCTGTCCGCTAAGCTTCCTGGAATAGGCTCCAGGCCACACAGCGCGTATGTGGCATGGAAAGAAAAACATATATATAATAAAATGTAATACAATATAAAGATGAAAGATGTAATGCATTTGTAAATGTATTTAAAAATATAGAAGGCTGAAAACTCAACTTGCAGTAATGTACCCTTGGGAATGTGAAACATTACTATTATTTATATTTTTAAACATTTGTATTAGTTAATTTAAAAAGTTCAGGCTAATTGGGAATTGAGTAAACTTTAAAAAAAAATCCTGATGATTTTCAGGCATTTACTAATTTATTTGAGGTGAAAAGTCCAACTACATGTTCACCTGCAAGAGGGGATGAGCTACACTTCCCAAGTGTGACGAGAAAGACAGAGAGAGAGAGAGAGAGAGAGAGAGAGACTGTCATGGTTGTAGTTATTGGTGCTTAAACAGGATGTGTATGCTTGAGCAAACAGCTTGCATTTAAATGATCACACAGGAATCACACAGTTGGTTTTCACACACTGGTCCTTAGTACTATTAGACAGTATTAAGTAAGAGGGTTATGTGTGTATTTTCATATCCTGCCTAAGGACAAAAGTGTTTTCATTTCAGGCAGCTTCTGGTTGGCTCTAGTTGCTTTGTTGTTCTGCCAGAAGTTTGCAGCACCTTCTTGTTTTCCATGATATAAATCACTCATATTAACACACTTTTAATCTTATATTTGCTAGTATTGTTTTTTTCTTTCTTTCTTTCAGTTGATCTACATTTACCCTAAAGGAAGTGATGGGTGTGAGAGCAATTTAATTAGTCTGTTAAATGCCTAAGAATCCTTTCCACCAATATTATTTATCACACTATGGCAAGTCAATCATTTGTGACACAGTGATGCATGCTTGAATTGCTGTGATTCATTCTGCTTACTTTTTTTTAAATTTTGTTTTCATAAACATTTATGAATCTCAGATTATTCCTTGTAGCCTTCACTTTCAGAACGCCTTTTCAAAAATCGTGCTGTAGCAATAACATGCAATGTGAGACTTGGTCACAATTAGCACTGAAATGAAAGGATCAGCGCTTAATTGCTGATAATAATTTTTAAAAAAATCATAATAATAACACTTGTTGCTTGACGTCGCAGACGTCACGACGCAGCGCTCAGGCACGTCGTCTCTTCTCAGCGCGAGCCGTAGAACGCGTATGTGAGAACGTCATCACGGACGAACGGGGTGGCTGGCGGTTTCCATGGCGACGACGCGCGTACGTCCTGCTCATCACGCTCACGCTCCGAAGGAGGTGGAGACTCGAGCGGGGACTCGAGCGTGACTCCGCCCCCTTCTTCCTCCTCCTCCACCTCCCTCTCCGTGTGGGCGGGAAGAGAAACACGACACCAGAGACGGGAGAGAGAGAGAGAGAAAGAGAAGGAGGAGGAGGAGGAATGGGGGAGGACAGATAGATAGATAGAGAGAGAG
Organism: Clarias macrocephalus; assembly: GCA_011419295.1. Taxonomy (NCBI): domain Eukaryota; kingdom Metazoa; phylum Chordata; class Actinopteri; order Siluriformes; family Clariidae; genus Clarias; species Clarias macrocephalus. The sequence goes on from JAAGKR010003640.1 coordinate 58,557, forward strand.
AGTGTGTATGTGTGTGGTGGGAGGAGGAAGAAGAAAAAGAAAAAAAAGTCAGTGTGAAAGAGGGAGTGGGAAGCTGAGTAAATTACTGCGAGTCGGTGGCGACCTTTTTGGAGAGACGAACTAACTCGCTGTTACAGAAAGAAAAAAATGTTCGAGGGATCGCCGGCGCGCGTGACCGAGCGCGGCACTGAGTTCGGCGGAGCTGCTGCTGTGTGTTTTCCGCTCTCGGCGGGACGGTATTGATCGGGGAAACTCCGCTTCACCTCGCCTTGTCTAATAGTTTTTTTTGTGGACCCACTTTACACTTTTTCCCTCACTCTTCAGAAGTCGTCTTCGCGGCTGAGACAGAGTAAACCAAGTGCGAAGCGCGCGCGAGCTCGCGGGTGCACCTATTTTTTTAGTGAAAGTTTAGTTTCTTTCTCGTTGTTTTTGGCTCGTTAGTGAGGCCGACTCTCGCCCTCTGCCGAACGGGACTCGGCTTGCACGCTGAAGCACGACATGAAAACTCCCGGTGAAACGGGTAAGTTTGATTAATATTTCTAATTATTATTTATTTTCTCACTTCTATTTGGTTCTGATCAATCAGTCAATCAGGTAATCCCTGCTGATTGTGCCTAGTCAAAGAGTTCACACTAGTGCACGCTAGTAAGCAGAGCTCGCGTGATCATATCAGCACTCGGTGTGTGAATGCAACTTGTTTCAGTAACAATAACAATCCCAGTCGAGTTCTCTTCGTGCACTTTTAATAACGCTTCATCTCAGTTTTCTCGACTTTTCCTTTTTGGCCGGATCCGCACTAAGCAGTCGCGCGCATTGTCCCGTACACAGATCAGGATCAGGTCCTGTGCTGGCATGCTCATGTTCAATACAGCTCCAGCCGCCTGTGTGTGTGTGTGTGTGTGTCTTGGTGTCAACTCGCTGAACCATAAAATGGCAGGCGCTCTAAAGTCTTATTGAATTTATCAATCTAAAACGCAGTAATAAATAAATAAATAAATAAATAAAACAACTCCGATACACAGCCCCACATTCACACAGAGGGTGAGATGATATTGATTATTGACAGGTTATAGAGTTCCACATGAGTGCTGTGGGTGATAAAGCAGCAGTGCAGATCCGGATTGATCTGGTGTGTCGGTGAGAGCCGCTCTGGATCCTTCAGCACGGTTTAGAGTTGAGCCTCTACCTGTTGAACCGCCATAACTTTGCGCGCACACACACACACACACACACACACACACGCGGGTAACGATTAAATTACCAGGTACTTTACCGTCGCAGGTTTACTGGTGGGAATAAAAGCAGCTCCTAAAGTGATAAAGCTTGTTTTTTTGTTGTTGTTTTCAACAAATCGCGCACATTTTGTGAACCTTCAAAGCGCCGAAATGTCACGAGCGCGAGCTTTGAATTAAACACATTCAAACTGCATACAGCCGTTAATCGTTTAACGAACTTTAACGATTTTTTCGACTAACGTCTTCTTCGACTAAGTTATAATTTAGCACATTTCGTGTATGTGTGCTTAAAACTCGTATTTCTTTTCGGGTTAGGGTCTATACGTCTGTATTTCCCCCTAATTTAGACAAACGTTAGCCCGTGTCTCAAGTTCGGACAGGGTGTTGTGAATTATTTATTTCTTTAGTTATGTAGTGTGTTTATAACGAGCTGGCTAGTTGCTATACACAATGACGCTTTAGTAGGATGTTTAGGAATCCGAGGCTGGGTTCCAAACGCCTTCCTACGTAAACGCATCACATAATGTATGAGATAATGAGCTGCTCAGACTGCTTAAGTGCACTTCGGGGAGCCGTTTGGGATTCAGCCTTTGTTTGTTAGAGCTCAAGGTAAGTTCGCTGGTTTGACGCCACGGAGGGATAAAACTGTTTTCGGGTTAAGACGTCAGAAGTTTAACCGGCTAAACACACACACACACACCATCCTTGTGAGGAACTTTCCCAGAAAAATTATTATTAAACTAATTAAAGCTATTAGTACCAGAACAAGGTCTATCCTGTCAGATAGTCTTATATTTTTGCCACCTGAGAATGTGTGTGTGTGTGTGTGTGTGTGTGTGTGTACGTATACACTCAGCTATTCTGATAGTCTATAATATCTGTCTATAATACACACACAAAAACACACATAATGTACACACATATTTCTAGATTTTAGGCTACATTTAGTCCCTGCAGGGTGTGTGTATGTATATAAGAGAGCAAGAGAATATGCATGCATGTATGTATAAATATGTATGTATATATAACTTTTTTTTTTACCCACTTCTTTCTCCATGTGTCCATTATTCTACATTTCAACTGCAGCTTATTTATGCAGGGACAATATAAAATCTAATGATTGCAAATTGTGAACTAATTCATTTTAAATACCCTCAGATGGACATCAACCTGATTTAATAAAGCTGTTTTTTTTCTTAATTACTTTACCTGAGTGTTCAGACCCACACAATAACGTGCAAATAACCTTTAAAGGTGAAGAACTCCATTGTGAGTCTAGGTGACGCATTTGTCTGGAAATACAAAACTGGCTATTCACCAAAAATAAAAAATTTTAAAAACACACACATTTAAAACCCCTCTGAGGATGTCAGTCCCCCTTGATCGAAATCAAAGAGCCACTACATACACAGCTGATGTCTCTCTAGCCATCACAGTGTCGTGTTTATGTTGAAGTGGCGCAGTCAGTTACCACCAGCTACTACGAGCACACTGCGGTTTTGTCGATCTCTGACTCCGCGGGCCGCATCGTGACCCCAATAGTTCCACGGGAAGTTTAGGTGCTCAGCGAGTGTGTGTGTAAGTCATACAGTACCGAGAAGAGGATGTGGCTGCTCTCATTATCAGATTTCGAGTATTGCTTTAGTGCACGCTCCTACCTGTAGGTTCACACACCCACAGCAATATAGGTTGAAGCGTCGATGTCTTTTTCTTTTTTTTTTTCTTTTTTTCCCTGCGGTGAAAGGGTTTTCTCTGAAAGCATGTGTTTTCCATGGCAACAGGTGGCTGAGACAATTTGTTATTTTGAGGGTTGTACATCCTGGTAAGGTGTGTGTGTGTGTGTGTGTATAACAAAAACACTATCTGCTTCGTTAAAAGCCTACCACATGAATCACGGTCAGTAAGAAGCACACATTTAACATTTTCCTTCCACTCCAATGGGCTTTTTGGTCTCTGCGCTGTTTTTATACAGCGATTATACTGGGACATATCGGCATCGTAACTTTATAAGTCGAGGAAGAGATTTTAAATGCCTGGTGTTAGCCAGCAGCACTTTGTCAAGGATAATTCTATTGGTGTTTGTTTGTTAATGCGAAGTTACAAATTAGTTGTATTAGTTGAAAACGAGTTTGGATCTTAAAGCCAGGCTTCTAGGCTTAAAATAATGAAAAATTTGTTCATGTTAAAACCCTATCCTACTAATTACCGCCATTGTTAATGAATTAGGGATGCTGGCTCCGGATGTTTACACACTGACACAAACACAAAGGGTGTATTCAGATAATGTAGTCTGTATGTAGAATAGCTGTATTTGACATGGGTATTTTTTTGGGCTCTGTGTGTATGGATCACTTTCTTTCTTTCTTCTGCCGCTTTGCAAGCAAATGTTGATGTAATTTGTTTCGAACAAAGATTTGCAGTACCACAAACTAGACCGTCAGCGTACAGTATGTTGCGCAGCTGTTGCTCTGGATGGAACCAGTTTACTATCAGCACTCACCTCTCACTCTGTTTACATGCTGATGTACTCTTTCAACAAGCTGCGTGTGTGTGATCTTTATTTGCACACCGCTTTTTTCATCAAAGTCCTTTCAAAAAAAAAAATGTCCCGCCATGCTGTTCTTTTGTAATCAAGAAGGATCATTGTATCAGTGTCGCGCACACACACAAGTGTATAGAGAACTTTTTTTCACATACAGAGCTCTTTTAAAAAAATTTTTTTCCACTTGACTGAACGTTGATGAAGTTAATCCAGTCCAGGCAAATAGCTGAACAGTTGATGGGTAATGTTGCCCGAGGGCTTAACGGTGGTTTTCTGGCAGTGGTTAGATTTCCCAACCGTCCCATCACTAGCGTTAAAACCTTAATGTTAGATGTTCCGTCTCTCTCTCGCTCTCTCTCACACACACAGGGCATCTGTGAATATGGCAATGCAAAAAAGCCACTATTCAAACTCTCAGGGGTAGGATGTTCCCTGTGGCTGAGTAGTGTTTTTCAGAGTTTTCCCTAGTGAGAACAATAGGGGGCGTGTGTACGCACTGTACAGGGTGTGTGTGTGTGTGTCTGTGTGGGCATCCATTACGGCAGCGTAGACCGGGAGCTCATCCATGTGTTGGTGTCATTTATGGATTGTAAGGGAACACAGAGACCCTTTTTGTGTGGACTGAGTTAGTGTGTGTGTATGTGTGTGTGTATGCGCACGATTATGACCCTGACTTTCTGACCCGTCACACTTCATTCTAACACACACACACACTGGTCACGTGCTGGATATCCAGCGAGGCACTCGATGTCAGTCTCCCTCCCCCACCTCTACACATCTCACGACACTGTAACTTCACTTCCCAAGGCAGCTGTTTAAGTTTCTACGTACTGTAGATTAATCATGCAACATGCTCAGAATGATATGAAGGGTTTGGATTTGTTTATTTTTTAGTGTGTGTGTGTTTTGTAAGCCTTTATAACTTTATTTGAAAGTATTGTAAGTGAGCACTGGTAAACTTTGATACCATGCTTTCCTGTGATGTCACTGCCATGACCCGAGCCTGAGGCGTAATGAAGCATGCTCATACTGCAGTCTGAATCCAGGAAGAAGACACAAGGGGGGAAATATCTGGCTGGTGGGCCGCCAAGCTGTCTTCACATTAACCTTCCTAAAGAGTTTGTTTATCTTTTTTTCCGACATTCTGCAGATTTCTGTCTGAGTTTTACTGTTTGTTCAGCACATTTCAGTTCACACTGACACACAAATGTGTCTCCAGCGACTTTTTGATTTATTTTTTTTTCAAAGTCACAGGTGGGTCATTTCTAAATATTACAGACCTAATAAACCTGACCTTGGTATCAATGCAAGCGCCAGATAAACCAGACACGTTTGGAGTATTAGCCCAGTTTCGGTTCGGGCAATGTGTGTCAGGAGTTTTGCACGAAACGATCCTAAGTTTATAAAACCTACAGCGGTTCTATCCGTGACAAACCTGAAAGAAAATGTCAAATCTCTTTCTCTTGTCTCTTTGACTGTTGGTTGTTTTGTCTAACTGGCATCTGTGTTTTTTCACTCAACATGTTGTGATTAAAATCAAGACAATGGCACACTTTTGTGTTATCTTTACTGTTGAAAGCCATTTAAGGTCGATACAGCGGCACCGGGAATTTATTTTATTGTTGTTTGTTTGCTGAACGATCACTCATACTTTATTCGCTTCACTTCCCATGTGAGCGTGTGATGTGTAATCCCTTTTTTATTTATTTTTTTAAAGATGATTAACCTGACACTAAGGATGTACGAGATAGTGTGAGCGTGTCTACCGGATGAAATGCTGAAGGACAATTTTGAACTTTTCTCTCAGAAAGAGAGAGAGACTGTGACAGACAGACAGACAGACAGAGAGAGAGAGGAATGTCCACTAATGGAAAAGCGCTTTAATCAATATAGGCTTTTGTTTAGCAAATACGCTGATCAGGCTGGTAGGCTACACGGGGTCAAAATCCTGCATGTGTTCTGCTAAGTCCAGATTATACTTGTGGATTTGAAAAGGACAGAAAAAAAGGCATGCTGAATGCTTTGTGGATCACTGAATAAATGCCTCCTAAAAGTAAACGAATATAATAAGTATGATGGTGTTTAGTGTTTAATATTGACATGACAAAATTCTCAGATTGAACCACATGCCATTTAACACGACGAAAACATTAACGCAACTGTAATGACAGCATAGTTGACATGTGATAACCAAAATTAATGAAATGTTTAACTATAATAAAAAATTTAATTTAATTAAAGTTTATTTACAGTAATTAATGTTTAACTTTTTTTTTTGTAAAACTGTACAACTACACCAACATATAGTTACATATAACTAAATATCGCTGGAAGCAGTTTGGTGTTTTAACATTCAAGGCCCAACGTTGTTTAAAAAAAAAACAGTACACATACTGACCGAATGAGTTCAGGCTAGCTAGCGGACATTAGCTGCCTAAGTTTAGCAAACTTTAACTCAGACACAGACTTGTAATGCTTTATAACTGTGAATCATAGGTACAATGTTTTTTTTTGTTGTTTTTTAAAACCATTATCAGTTCACTTCAGTAGCACTAAAAAGTTCACTTGTCTGATTTGTCTCAAGTAGATATGTTTCTTACAGATTGAGTACAATACTGAGCAAAAGTCTTGAGCTGCTGATTTCTTCATGTTTTTCTTCCAAAGAGTCAGACTTAACCCTTTTCCTTTCTTTTCTTTTTTTTTTTTAAACCAAACACTTTTTTGTCTCTTGTTTTCAGTCCAGTCCCTGTACCTGATCAGTTTCAGATAAATGTTTTTTGTTTGTTAAGCCACACAGTGACCTATGAATCATTTAAGCATAAAAAAAATCCAATTTAAGGCATGAACCAGTGAGATGTGATTAGTATACTGGTGATGCCAAATGCTGAGTGCTTCGAACAGACGAGAGGGGAAATGAGGTCGCTGCTAAGGTTTTTTCACAAACAACAATCAATCAATTTTTCAACTGTCTTTAAATTTTTAGCCACTTTGCAGCCTGTTGCTATAAAACATTTGTTCCCATTTCCTAGGTTAAATCATTTAGTTTTAATATGAAGAAATGAGGGGTGGCTCTGTAGTTTACAAAAGTACCAGAAGCACTTAAGGATTGACACTTTGTGTATTCTATCACATCTCGTACAAACCGATTACTTTTTTTCCCTGTCTGTATAGTAGGAGCTCGAGTATTAGTGGAAGGTGGAAGTGGTTTCATATTTTATATTACTGTGAAATGGATTTTAATGAGGTTTTTACCTTTGACTTTTTTAACGTTTGCAAGTTAACCTAAATGTAAAAAAAAAAAAAAAAAGCGTTAATCAATTCTGAACTAAAAATCGAACAAATTGATTCAGTTAAGTGGAATGTTTAACAAAAATCTGTTAAATTGAGCCTATCTGTCCTTGAGGAAAAGAGTTGAAGCTGTGGTTTTTAAAATCCTAACTGTGCATGATTTAAAATAAGGGCAGACAGAATAATCAGGAAGACTGATAAATTCAGATAAAAGTCTATAGTAGCTAGTTTATGCTTTGTGTTAGCTTATAGCAGCAGTGCTGAAGTGACTTTAGGGAAAAGTATGTTAATTACATTATTAATAAGGTATAATGCCAGTGCTCTTAAGTCTGCAGGCTCAAACAGGAGAGCACAAAAAAAAAGCATTGTACTGTATGTACGGTATGAACACTAGAGATGAGGAAAAAAATTGAGATGTACATCGATGCGTGTAAATATTTAATATAGATATCATACACACACCTGTCTGAACTAAATTTGTCTATTACGTTCAGCAAACAATAAATGCATATAATCTTTAACACACTATTTAGATTTATTTCAATATGTTTATAAATTTCACATTTCAGAGATCCTCCTTCTATAGGAGGAGACTAAGATGAAGTAGAAAAAAAATTCTAAATTTTATATACACACACACACACACACACACACAGGAGTCTGGATTATGTTATGTAATATAAAGTGACTTTTTTTTTTTTTTTTTTAGGTTTTCAACCTAGTCCATATGATAAACTGAAATGTTCTGCCTCTTGGTACACCTCTCTAGCAGAATAAACAGGTACGGGATCGGTAGCGAGAGAGGGAACTGTCCGCTACTAGGTAATCAATCACGGATGGCATCATTCTTCCGGACAGATATACAAATATACTTGGGCAGCCATCAATATACTTGGACGGCATGCCAAATTATACTCCATGCGTGGGGAAATGTTGCATTTGTGGGGGTAAAATATAGCCGTTTCTTTATAATCCTACAGGTAGGAGGCGCACTCTAAAGTATTCACACATGGGCAGGCAGCACACCATCCTGTGTTTTGTAACAAAATCTAAAAACAAAACAAAACATATTGAACTGGGATATTTATAAATTCCCTATATTACAGAATGAATCGGCACTTGGGTATAGTGATAAAATTGTATCGTGTTATCTCTGGAGATTCCTATCCACGTGGTATTTGACTGCTGATGAAAACGAAAATTCGCCTCCTAATTAAGACTTCTGGTGGAAATTGAAATTCAGGATTTTTAAGTATAATTAAAAAAGAATTAAGCATAACTTTTATTCTGCAGGGTAATTAACTTGGGCTCATTATAATATTCGAGGAAGAAACACAGCTGACAGACTTGAAAAAGATTTTTTTGTTATGTACTTTGCACACGTAAATTAATCTTGGTTGCTTTTGTTTCTTTTTCACTTTAGTTCAAGCGTAAGAAAGTTTGAGCGAAAAACATAACTTTTTTATTTTGTCTGCATCAGTCTGTGTCACTTCTGAAAGTAAGTGAAATACGTCTTTCGTCTGGCAAGGGAGCTGTTTGTTTCACAGACGTCATTAAACGCAGCTATTGCGGTTTAAAAAAATTGTTAAAATGTTGCTGTGGTGTAAGGGGAATTAAACACCATAAGGAGTGCTATTCCAGGAAAATATTTCACCTTGTTTGGGGTGGTGTTTGAAAAACTTCGCTGTGCTGGGGCGGCGCTGGCGCTTGTGGCATCAGGCTAGTAGAATGAGTGTGTGAAGTGGAGTGAGAGAATTAGGGCTGCTGTGGCGTTATTGACATCCAGTAATGAGTTGGTAAATTTTCTGGTTCATCAAACCTGGAAAATACACACGCGCACACACACACACACACACACACACACACACACACACACACACACACACACACACACACACACACACACACACAGTGATCTGTTTTGGTACGAAGCGTGGCCCTCCCACATTCCTGTTCAGCGCTTAAATCACTCCAGCCTGTGCTGCATTACTTGTTCCAGGAAAAGCTTTGTGCACATAAGCGCGCGCACACACACACACACACACACAAACACACACTTTTTTCCACACACACATGGAGCGCCTCGCACATTACAGCTCTCTCATGGAAAAGCTGGCGTCTCAGGGGGACACACACATAGACAGAACCTTGTTGGAGGTTGTGCTTGTTCAGTGTGCTGGTGTTTTCCATGTTTGGGGTCCTGTCTGGGCTCAGGGACCGGGAGTGTGAGGAAATTCAGTCTGCGCTGGAGGAATGCCAGAGTGTGTGTGTGTGTGTGTGTGTGTGTGTGTGTGTGTGTATTGTCATGAGGGTGACTCACGAGTGTAGCACCTGCAGTGTGTTAAAGCCTGCATGTTTCTCAGGGCACCACAAGCAGACAGGGTAAGGCCAGGAAAGGCCTCTCGCTCCACACACACTCACTCGCACACACAGACGGAGTGATCAGATGTACTGAGTGTGTTAAAGAGACATTCTGCTCCTGCTAGTGTTGAGTATAACACACACACTCACGGCTGCTGTTCCTCTGTCACCCGCTCTCTACAAGCTTTCATGCGCCGACGCTCTTGGCATATTTGCAGTCTGTTTTTATCTGGGAATGTGTGTGTGTGTTAGGGGTGTGCATGCGTGTGTGTGTTACGGGTGTGTGTAGGGCACATTTGGGATGGTAGAGGGTGTGTGTAAGGATATGAGAACATTATTCTAATAATATCTCTGAAGGGGAAGTCACCATACTCTCTTCTGTTCTCTCAGCGTAACAGATACCACCGAAGGAAAAAGTGTGTGTGTGTGTGTGTGTGTGTGTGTGTGTGTGTGTGTGTGTGTGTGGTCGACTGCCGGGAATTCAAATGTTGTCTGGCGCCATCTTAACCCCCTCCCTCCTTCTCCCTCTCTCTCTCTCTCTCTCTCTCTCTCTCTCTCTCTCTCTCTCTCTGTGTCTCTCCCTCCCCCACTCCTCCTCCATCCCACTTTTTACTCTTTCCCTCCTCAAGTCAGGAATGTGAGAACACGTTTAAAACTTCTCTCTCTCTCTTTTAGTCTCCATACATTTTTTGCCTGTCTCTCTTTCGATGTCTGTCTCTTTCTCTCTCTCTATCTTTTTCTCTCGCACACCTTTCCTCTTTTTTATCTGTTTTTCTGTCCATGTCTCTCTCTGTTTCTCTTTGTCTGTTTCTTTTTCTTTTCTTCTTCATCATCCTCTCTGCCTTTCCATGTACAACTCAACTATTCTCTCTCTTTGTCTCTCACTGTTTTCCTCTCATTCTGTCTCAATTTATATCTTAATAAAGATGTCAGTTTCTTTTTCCCTGTTTCTCTTTTTTTCTCTCTTTTAGTCACTTTGTTTTTTTTCTTCTCAGTTTCATCTGCTGTACATTTGTCAATTTCTTTTCCTCCTTATTTCGCCCTTTCTCTCCCTCTGTCTTACTCTCTAATTCAGTCTCTCCCAGGCTGTTTAACTCTCATACTATCTCTGTTGTCCTCTCTCTCTCTTACTCACTCACTCACACTCACTCACTCACTCACTCACTCACTCACTCACTCACTCACTCACTCACTCACTCACTCACTCACTCACTCACACACACACACACACACACACACAAATCTTGACTCTTATCAGTATTCTCTTTTGAACTTTGAGGTCGTGTGTCCCAGTCAATTTTTGATTTGTAATCAGCAGTGTCTGTGTGTGTGTGTGTGTGTGTGTGTGTGTCTGGGTGGTGTGTTATTGTGGAGATGAAGAGTTACGTAGTGAACACACCACACTGTCCTGTATTACAGGAAGCGGCACACCTTTTTTCTCAGCGCTAACTTAATAAACACCCAGTTGTGAACTAGCTCTTCATCTCTCTCTTTCTTTCTCTCTCCTGCGTTGTAGTGTTAGCGTTCTGTACTTGTCTCAAGGCTTCTCGGAGTGCTCATCCCCAGAGGAAGCGTCTGACAAGTTCCTAGCGTGTTTTGTTGAACTTCGATCTCCACACAAAGCCAGTGAGAGAGCACAAGTGAAGAGTAATCTGCACAACTGAAGATTCTAACACTTAGTCTTTTTCTCTCATGCAGATGTTTTTATTTAGAGAATTTGTTACTGTGTGGTGTAGCGCCGCAGCTTTCGCTTTGTTTAATTATGACGGCTGTTCAAGTGAAACTGGGACTTTTTATAACAGAACAGACCTTAAATTCTCTATTTAATCCCCACCTACACTAGTACACGCATCTCAGCATTTCACCATTTCTTGGATACCATTAAGATAGAGCCATGATCAGACATTTTACTTTACTTCTGAAGCAACGGCCTCCAGGAACCTCGTTAATGGTCCAAACATGTTGAAATGGCTTAGGACGAGGTCAGGACTGTAAGGGGGATGTGGCAATAACTCCCAGATGAGTTCCTTTAACTTGCAAGTAGTGTTCGTAAACGACAGAAGCGTCTCTTCCACAACTTGGTGACAATTTATCCACTGATATTTAAGAATCAGACATTCCACTCGCTGAATTTTCAGGGGATGCTTGCATGAATGTAGTGCTTCCTTAAAAAGTTTGCACCATTCAGATGTTTTACTCTGGTTAGGAGCCTCATCACCGTACTGAACTTCTGTAAATGTCACTCTGTTTTTACTCCTTCGTTCACCCGAATCCCGCATTACAAATACCGGATTGACTTGAATGGCCCTCGTAGATTCGTGGGTTTTGTTGTAGTTAAATGAGGAGACATTTTAGAAATGAAGTCACTGCTCAGTCTGTGAGTCTCTCACTTCGAGTGTATGAGTGCATTGAGCTCCGCTTGGGTTTGATGTACAGACTCCAGACGTGTAGCGACATGTCCGAGTGTGGACTTTTAACTTTTTTCTTTCAGACAATTTCTACTTTCTGGTTCAGTCAGGAGTTGTGCAAGCAAATGTTTGCGTACATCACTGACCCTGACCCCGCTGTGGACCCGTCCCGTCCTGTCCTGTCTCGTCCCGTCCCATCCCGTCCTCTTCTACTGTACCTCTCGCAACCTTTCATTCATTCAAGTTGTAGAAGCACAACAGCAAAAGGCTTAGAGTCTGTGTGTGTGTGTGTGCACGCACGCATGCAGTGATGGGAGTCCCTGTGGAGTGAAGCCTTTTAAACATCGATTCTGCCCTCGCCTCTTTAACCCCGAGCCTGCGCACACACACTCCTGCGTCCATTTCTGCGCACACGTCATCTCACGATCTGTCACCAATCCACACCGAAATACCCAAGTGACGTCTCCTCTTCCATTACACACACTTTCTCTCCCCCCCCACACTCTCCCCTTCACTTCTCTCTCAGTCTTGAATGTGGTCGAAATGATCGAACCACAGAACGTGTCTGAAAACCCGCCGCATGATCAGCACTCATCGTCTCACTCTCGCAGGCCGCGTGTGTTTTCATGCTCGCGAGTATTCAACCTCCCGGGTTTATAAAAGTCTTGAGACACACAGCACTTTGCGAGAAGCACAAACGCACACGCTGGTGAATAATAGATAATGGATTGGGGGAAAAGGAACAGCTGTGTTTAGAGGAAAGCAAAGGCATTAAATGTTAATGTAGACTCAGTGCTCAGAGCCCAACATTTAGTGTGTGTGTGTGTGTGTGTGTGTGTGTGTGTGTGTGTGTTTTAAATCATACCAAACTGAACATCTGACCTGAGCCGTGTAAGGGTCATGTGGCAGTGGAAATCTGGACCGAGCAAAGTGTCATAGAGCTGCATGATTTATTGTGTGTGTGTGAGAGAGAGAGTGTGTGAGAGTGTGTGAGAGTGTGTGAGAGTGTGTGAGAGTGTGTGAGAGTGTGTGAGTGTGTGAGTGTTTTAAATCATACCAAACTGAACATCTGACCTGAGCCGTGTAAGGGTCATGTGGCAGTGGAAATCTGGACCGAGCAAAGTGTCATAGAGCTGCATGATTTATTTAGTGTGTGTGTGAGAGTGAGAGAGTGTGTGTGTGAGAGTGAGAGAGTGTGTGTGTGAGAGTGAGAGAGTGTGTGTGTGAGAGTGAGAGAGTGTGTGTGTGAGAGTGAGAGAGTGTGTGTGTGAGAGTGAGAGAGTGTGTGTGTGTGAGAGT